>JAKSZT010053946.1:3186961-3243024 GCA_026826555.1 Tolypeutes matacus | reverse complement strand
AAGGCATTTCCTTTGCTTTTTTGCCCATTTTTTGAATGTCCCAATCCACTAATTATATTTTATTTTGTTTTGTTCTTTGTTTGATTATTTGTTTTTTTTTCCTTCTCTCTCTTTTTTTTTTCCCCCTGAGTTTCCTTATGTTTGTCTCTTGCATGTAAGCTTATCACACTTGTTTCTTTTTCCTAGTAAGTGTATTTGATTATTTTATGGACTAAATGTTCATGGAGAATTTGGATCACAGAAGGGTTACAATGGGTACTGCGGGGGATTATTGGGGGGGGTGTCTGGGGGGGATTTCGTGGGGATTGGTTCATCCGAATATACATGAAAGATATACAAAATCATTCCAAGGATCGGGGGATGGGGCATGGTCATGATGGGTGGATAATCACACAATAAATGAGGGAATCTGAATTCCTAGCCTGGAGAGCTCTGTCACAGTCTCCAAGGGAGCAGCAATAGTCCTCTGAGTGTAGGGACAGTCCCTGTCAAAATAGGATGACCCACTGATGTGTTTTTTTTTTTATTGATGACTATCCTTGTGAGTCTTTGCTCTTGTAAATGAGACTTAGCCTGCAGTTGTGGGGTGTATAAGGGTTGCCACCTGAGAGCCTACTTGTTGCTCAAATGTGGCCTCTCTCTAAGCCAAACTCAGCATATGATTGCATTACCTTTCCCCCAACGTGGGACATGACTCCCGGGGATGAGCCTCCCTGGCAACGAGGGATTAATACCAAGTGCCAACTGGCAGCTTTGTGCAGTGGCAGTATCGTAGCCAATGAGGTTTATCCGAGGCACGATTATTGCTAATTGAAAACTTTTCCCAAGTGCCAACTGGCAACACAACTGGAAAAAGACCTTGAATAAAAGAGGGAAATGGTAAAGACAAATGAGTTCAAGTGGCTAAGAGACTTCAAAGAGAGTCGGGAGGTCATCCCAGAGGTAACTCTTATGCACTCCTCAGTAGGAGCTCATAGAACATCTAAGTGCCTATCACCCCACTCATTGGGGTTCCTGAGAGCTCCGGAGACACCCTGGTCCTATATAAGAGGGGATAGCCCCAGAGACTGATGCCTTATCAGTGGGCTCTATTTTGGAATCTGTGCTCCTGAGAGTGACAGAATTAGACTCAAATAAGTCCTCCCTGCACATGGTTCACCAGTCCCTTCTATTCAAACCTATATGTGATGCTGGAGTTTTTAGGTATACTTCCAGAGACTGGAGCCTCCCGCCTACCTATGTGCCAGGTGTGCATGAAATCTAGGTGGAGCTGCAACTCCTACCCTACAGCTCAATGGACTCATCCAAGTCACCTGGTGAGGAGACAACGATGGGCAATGGCCATCCCAGGGAATGGAGAGGGCCTGCATCTGCAGGCAGAATCATCCCACCCACCATATCCATGGGATATAAGCCCTCTCTCACTTGGAGTTGGAGTGGACATCACCATCCCAGTCCCCTCAGGACTGGGGGAAGAACTATGGACTAGAGTGGACTTGATGGTATTCTCTTTTTCACATATGGTGATTCCAGCAATGCAAGAAATTATAACAATGGCGTGGAGCCAGTGGCCACTTGACAGTTTTTGTGTAGGGAGGGGATGAGCAGTTGAAATACAGGGGCTTCTTTGGGAGTTGGAGGTTGTCCTGAGTACTGTTGTGGCAACGGAAGTAGGCCATTTTAAATCAGCACACACCACTCAGAACTGAGTGGGAGAGAGTGTGGTCTACAGTGTGAACTGTGGTCTATGGTTGGTGGCAAGGCTCCAGGATGTGTAAGTTTCATTGAGGGTGGTGGGCCACACTGTGGGAGATGTTTGTGTGGGATGTGGTGGGAGGTGTGGGAGGTGGGCAACATGGGAATCCCAGTGGGTTCCGTGTAATATTTTGGGTAATCTAAGCACATCTTAAAATATATGTGTATATATATATATATATATATATGTAACATTTTTGTAAGCAAATACACATATATGCATATATATTTATATATCATTTTGCAAATGTTTGTATGTATTGTGAGAATTTTGATTTTTACCCTTAAAAAAAAAAAAAAAAGAAGTCCACAGTTACCAGGCCACAAAGCATAAATTACTTCCCTCACCAAAGTCTATTGCCACATGTTAGAGCAAGATGGCTGCCAACGTGTGCCAGGGTTCAGACTTCTTGGGTTCCTCTCTTCTTGGGGCTCCATTTCTCTCTTGGCTCAGCTTTTGTGTTTCCTCCACAAGGTCAGCTGTAGTCTATGAGGATCCCTAGGCTTTGCCTTTCTCCACAAGGCCAGCTGTAGACTACCACGCAAATGGCTCGTCTCTATCCTGGGGCCTTCTCTCCTTCCTCATGACCAAGCTCGCCTCCCCGGTCTCCAGCATCAAAACTCCAACATGAGAACTCCAACTCAAAAACTACTCTAACTCTGTCCTTTGCAATGTCTTTTTTCTTTGAGAGCCCACCCACCAAGGGGTGGGGCTCAATGCCCTACTGTTGTGGCCTAGTCAATGCCCTAATCATAACTTAATCATGCCCAGATTAACAGATCAGTTTAAAAATATAATCCAATATCTATTTTTGAAATTCATAACTTCATCAAACTGCCAAACTGCTACATCTATTATTTCTTTTTTTAGCTCAAAGGTAGTGTGAAGTAATTTTCTTTTCCGATCAGAGCTATCATTGCTCATTTTCTTAGGACCCGTGATGAGAAAAAAAATGCAAAAATACAGAAAATGACCATAGAAGCTAAGATAAGACCATAATGGGATGTGCACAGAGCAAGAACTACTGCATGACTAATGCATGACCCTTTATTTCTGCTGGAAAGAGTAGTGAGTCACAAAGCAACTGACACTGACAATTTCTAGCTTGCACATCGAGTACCAAACAAACAGCGAGGACCGGGACAAAATTTTCACATCAAAATGAGTCGAGTACCAAATTCAACGAGTTTCAAAGCAGTTGAATACCAAGTTGAATACCATGTATTAGAGAAATTAAGATTATTCTTATTTATTAGCCACTCTTTTTATTTGGTTTCCTCTATGGATTTACCTATTTTCTATTTTCTTATCTTTCTCTTATGGATATAATTATCTTTTACCACTGTTTCTGATATTTTTATGGAACATAATTTGCTCTTATAACATAGATAAAGGTATCCTTTTTTATCTCTTGTTTAAAAAAATCTTTTCTTAACCTGAAGTTATAAAGAGATTATTCTTTATTTTCTCTAAACGTCTTATTTTTATTTTATTTCACGTTAACTTTTGTAAGCCACATAACTTTTATTTTTCTGTATGGTGTGAAATCAGTTTCTAATTTTTTTTTTTGCAAAGGGCAATCAATTTTCCCATTAAATCTTTGAATAGTCCATTCTTTGCATAATTATTGCTAATTTCATTTTTACAGCTGAATAAATAGTAGTATGTTTCTATTATTTCTTTTTTTTCTGCATTGCTCTATTTATCTACTTCTGCACCAATACCACAGTCATAAATACTATAGATTTATAGCAAAGATTGACTTTTGGTATAATCAATCCACTCATTTTGTTCTTTTTAACTTGTCTCTTCTATTTTGAGACCCTTGTCAATAATGAAAACTGGTTGGTAAACATTATCACAATTTTAAAAGTTAAGCACCAAAAAAAAAGAAGCTTTTTACATATTATTGAATTGATAGTATTGAAAATAAACCTTGAAAAACAACAAAAAATTGAAACTCTTGGAAACAAATATAGTTGGAAACTTACATTAAATAATGAAGGCTCAAATATTCAACAAGTTGTAATTCTGAAAGTTTGAAATTCCACTTTGGGATTTTTCTACTTATGGAAAAATCTAATGAGCTCCTAATTTTAATTGAATAAATGTAAATTCTGACTAGACTGGAGTAAAATTGAAAAAGTTGATGACTTTATTATCATGTCAATTTGGCAAAATATGCAAAGAATAATGAAAAGAGACAACTTACTTGATAAGTTTTGCCTGTAACATCTTTGCTGATAAGTGAAACTATGAATGATGGCAAAAGGACATTACCTGTGCAAAATGTTTGGGCTAAAATACTTATGCATTTAAACATTAAAAACTAGGAATTTTAAAAATTCTTTATTTTGCAGATTTGCACTTAGTTTCTCATTTATATCGTTTGTCTAGAAATACTACTTTCTCAAAGAAAAATATTAAGTTCTACAGAAAAGTATCATTTGAATGTGTCAAGATATTTTCATTGCTTTTAGCAACAGAACTTTGGAAAGTTTGTTGGCAGTTTTGTTAAAAATCAAATTATAAGGCAACATATTTTTAAAAGTTCTTCTGAAAAGTACCAGTGATATAGTATGAGACAGGTGCAAACTGATAAAAGTATATACTTGTGTACCAAGAATATAACTATTTTCCTTATGGAATATTTACTGCTTAAAGAATACATGCATAAACTTTTATTTTACTTTAATATACATACATATTATTTTATTCTTAGAAGTAACATTATTTTCAAAATAACATTGAGTAAATTTATTTTTGTGTCTATTAATATAATAAAACCAATTTATCAGTCAAAAATACAAATTCTAATTAACTTTAGTAAATCCTCTACTATCAAAAGTGCCACCATTTGGGTGATAAATAATGGTGTCACACTACCTATAAAATAATCACCTAAACAGCCAATGGATTCTTTTTTGACTCAGTCTCTTTTCTGAGTCAAAGAAGAAATCACGTGGTTTCAAACAGTGAATCTTCCATCTCAGGCAGGACATTTTATTTCCTAGTACACTAATACTGGACTTCTGTCTGTCCTTCACTGCTGCAGCAACCAGAAGAGCTCTGGCTTCAGCCTCCTCAATGTTTTGTATTTCTGGATTTCTATGGAATAGTATTCATTGAGACCATTGTGGTACTTTAAGGTTTTTATGAATCCCAGAAAAATCATGTCCTTAGAGCTAATCCATTCCTGTGGGTATGAACCTATTGTAGATGGGATCCTTTGATTAGATTACATCAGTAAGGGGTGTGATCCAGGGTGGGTCTTAATCCTCTTACCGAAATCCTTTATTTATGGGATGAATACAGAGAGAGAGAGAGAAAGCCATGGAAGCTAGAAGCTTAAAGAATCAAAACCCAGAAGAGAAGGGAAAGACCAGAAAATGCTGCTATGAGCCTTGCCATGTGCCCTGCCATGTGCCTTGCCCTATGACAGAGGATTCCAGGATCACTGAGAGCTGGTCTTAGGGAAGAAGGCATCTCCTGATAAGGCCTTGGTTTGGACATTCTTCTCAGCCTCAAAACTGTAAGCTTTTATCCAGTGTGATAGAGTTAGACTCAGTCATGGTTTCCCTACACATGTTTCTTCTGTCCCTTCTATTTGAACCTATAGTTAATGCTAGAGTTGATAGGTGTATGTCAAAGAGACTTAAGTCTTTGGGCTGTCCATGTGTCAGCTAGGCCCTTAATCTCAACAGAGTTGCAACATCTACTCTACAGTTCCTTGGACTCACCCAGGACAACTAACAAGGAGATGATGATGGACAATGGCCATCCCAAGGAATAGAGAGAGAGTCTACAACTGCCAGCAAAAGAGTCCCATCGATCAGCCCCATGGGATTTAAGCCCCCTCTCACTTAGAGGTGGAGTGGACATCATCATCCCAGAATCCTCAGGATTGGGGAATGAACAATGGACTAGAGTAGACTTACTCATATTCTAGTATAGACTTATTGTGATTCTAGCAATGGAAGAATTTTTATCATTGTTGTGGAGGTACTGGCAACTGGAGGTTCTGAGAGGAGGGAAAGGAAAAAAACACATGTAATATGGGGACACTTTTAGGACTTGGGAATTGTCCTGAATGATATTGCAACGACAGATATAAGCCATTATATATCTTGTCATAACACAAAATTGTGTTGGAGAGTGTAAACTACAATGTAAACTATAATCCACACTTAGTGGCAATGCTCCATATGTGTTCACCAATTGTAACAAATGTACCACACTAATGAAGGATGTTGTTAATGTGGGAAAATATGGGTGGGGTTGGGAGCAGGGCATATGGGAATCCTCTATGTTTTTTATGTAACATTTATTTAATCTATGTATCTTTTTTAAAAAATAAAAAACTATGTAAAAAGAAACACAAAAAAACAAAAACAAAACTGTAAGCTTGTAAAATAACAAATCCCCACTGTAAAAGCCAACCCATTTCTGGGTATATTGCATTCTAGGATCCTAGCAAACTAAAACTCCCATGCAATGTGTATTTTTAACTATCTCTGTATATGATTCTACCAGGGCCACATGTTAGGAACAGGCACAGGAGGGAGGGTCAGGGGTGTGTGTGTGTTCAAACCAGAGGCGCAAATCCTTTGCCTCATGCCAGAGTTTCTAGTCAAGATATAAAAAGAAAAGTCTTCCTCCTGGAGATTAACTCTGTGACTGGGAAAGCAGCCTGGCTAGAGTGGGGGAAATGTGGATCTACGGGCCTGTCACTTCTGACATCCTTTGCTTTTCTAAGCATCCCCAGTGATTTGGTTGTTGTACACCTGTTTCACATTAGATCATAATACTTTCCAATTCAGAAATTTCCTTGCAGATGGTTTCCAAGCTATGGTACACATCTGCAAACCCCCACCATGCTATTATTAATTAATACTTAGTAATTTGCCTATAAATATTTCTATTCTTAACCAGAAACCCAAATATTAACTGTCTTTTGACTTTGTCTTTAAAAGAACAGATCTTTTTGCCCCATTAGTTTGAGGATATCAACGAAGTTAAGTGAAATTTTTCTCATCACATTGTGATCATCCTCTAATCAAAATATCTCCTGAAATGAAAATATGCTTCATAGAAAGTAGGGAACTACTATAGAAAACTCTCAAGACAATGCCCATAGTTAGGAACTGTACTTAAATAAGTCATTGACTAGAGTTTGAGTCTCTTGCCCTTTCAAAATTTGAATAGCTGATTCCTTTATTTAGATAAAAGGCTATATTTTGAACGGAGATATTAATAAATCCACTTGTTTGTATTTCACTGTTGCTTTCACTCCAAGAAATCATGCTTTGCCAATACATTGGCATGAAAAAAAAAATCTCCAATCAAAGCAGATTCCCTTATTTAAAAAATAACTTGAAGAATGAAAAGATAAACAGAAGAATAATTTTTAAACATTCATTATTTTTTATAGATAAAAATGTAATTGAGATCTCTATAAAAACACTTTAAGCCACATTATTATTTAAGATGAAGTATTATTTTCTGAGAGCAAATTTTGTACATTTGGTATTTTCTTTGGTTCTTTCACAGTGCCTGAAAGCATTTGGCAAGTGTGATGGTTTGAAGTTGTATGTACCCCCACAAAATTATCTTCTTAAAGTTAACCCATTCCTGTTGTTGTGGCCCTATTGTAAGCAGTATCTTTTGGTGAGTACGATCTTGATTTAAGATGTGATCTACCTCATTCAAGGTGGGTCTTAATCCTATTACTGGAGTCCTTTATAAGAGAATGAAATTCAGACAATGAGAGGGAAAGCCATGGGAGTAAGAAGCTGGAAGTAACAAAACCCAGAAGAGAAGGGAGAGATCAGCAGACACCTCCATGAGTTTTGCCATGTGGCAGAGGAGTCCAAGATCACTGACAGCTAGTATTCTGGAAGAAGGTATCATCTCGATGATGCTGTAATTTGGACATTTTCACAGCCTCAAAACTGTAAGCTTGTCATCTAATAATTTCCTACTGTAAAAGCCAATCCATTTCTGGTATATTGCTTTCAGCAGCCTAGCAAACTAGAACAGCAAGTAACATCCCATGATAAGTATTATGTTCTCAAGAAGTTTGTAAATTCTTGAAAGATAAAGGGACAGGATATGAGGAGCTTAGATAAGATATCATATTGATGCCTGGCATAGTGATAAATACACACACAATATTGCTAAATGTATGAATGGGGAATTATTGCTGGAATTAAGGAGGAGGAAGTATATATTGTTTCAAAATACATAGATCTGTTATCAAGGGCAAGGCACTTTCAGATGACTCTTTTTTTTTCCCCTAAGTTTTTGGACAAAATTCCTCCCAAGCCCTTTTTGGCAGTTTGAAATTATTTTATGAATCCCCGAAAGAGAAAGATTGTGTGTGTGGGCTGGTCCATTCCTGTGGATGTGAGCAACCAAGTTGTACTAAATCAGTGAAGTGTGACTCAGAGTGAGTCTCTGCCCTCTTCCTTGGACACACCAGAAAAGAGAACTCTGCCATTTTTGACATGCTATGTGACAGAAAGGAGTGGTTCAGCAACTAAGGCCCTGGGGAGAGATAAGCCATTTGCCTGATAGCTTGCAGCTGAAATCAGGAAGAAATTGGAACAGCCGAACCTGAGAGGAAAATGCACTGTAAGAGATAAGGCTTATTCCTGGTTGCCCTCAGCTGAGCTCCAGGAGATGGTACAGCCCAGAGAAGAAGGCAGGCCAGGCAGAGGTCGTCCGCCATCTTGCTTCAACATGTGGCAGCTAACTTGAGTGAGAAAGCACCTTTTATGGTATCTTGAGTTGGACTTTTTATAGCCTTGGAACTGTAAGCTTTTACCCTAAATAAATACCCTTCATAAAAGCCAACACATTTCTGGTACTTTGCACTGGCAGCCCTTTGGCAAACTAAAACACCCCTCAACCTGAAACAGTAGAGGATGGGAATGTCTGTATGCTGTTTTGGCTTCAAGACTTGTAAAAATGATGATACTTTACTCTTAGAAGTGATTTTTCAAAGTGCTTGGATTCCATTTAATTTTCTAGCCTTGCTTGCTGTGGTCCATTCCTCTAGTATTTACTGCACAGCATCCACTTAGATGCCTTGCAGTAATTGTTAATGTAACTGCTATTGGAAAAAAAAAGTGTGGTGCTCAGGGATAGAGTACATGTTTCCAGCATTAGAACTCGCTTAAAAGTGAAGAGTTTGGATGTCAAAACCAGTACAGACGCTAGGGACCTGGCATTTGGTTATTAATCCATGCCATTATTATTTTTAAAAAGTGCTATAAGCAGAGTCAAAAAGAATTATGGGTAGTCCCACAAAGGAAAATATGCAATGAAAAAATTATTAAATAGGTAAGACTTTTTATTAGATCTAGATGGAAAGGGAATGAAAATTCTAATGTCTGTTTTTGAAAGTAGGATGGGATCTAGAAGAAAAGTAGATTTAGTTTATTGGTGTCAAGGGCGAATTCAACTCTTAGAAATTTGTCTGAAACCATCAATTTATTTAGTGTCAATAAGAATCCTATATAATTTCAGACAGGAAAGAACTATAGAGAACATCTAGTTTGGAGGTTTCTAAATTAATAAGCATCAGATTTTTTTGAAAAAAAAAAAAAAACATCACACAGACAAGTTGTATTTTCTGGTTCCATTGATTTAGAAGATCAAGGAAACCAAAGATTAAAGAAAAGCTAGAATAAATTCAATAGCATCCTTAAATTAATACACATGTCAAGATATTTTTATCTTTTCAGAATACAGTCAACACCTAGGTGCACATATGGATTCACCAACCACTTTAAATATCACCAATGCATTCCTCTTCTTCATCACTGAAAAGTTCTTAGTCAATAAATTTGGACCATTGATCTAGAAAAAAAAATTGAAATAAAGGAAATAAGTGGTTTATGTATGAACACAGATGTTCTTTGTGACAAAGCCAGAGGTCAGCATCCAGTCTAATTTTCAAGACAGCTTCGTGAACAGTGGTGTTTCTTCTCTTACTGCTGATAATTGCTGTATGACCAGAAGGGCATGGATAAACCTTAGCTTGGCTGACTTTTCAAAACAAGAAAAATGCTATTTCTAAATTCAGTCAACTTAATCTGACCTTTCACTTTTTGGTCTAGGCAATGCAGTCCTTTTTAGAATGGTGAGAACTGGGTACATAAAGAGGTAAAACAGAGGAAAAGACCTCTGATCCTCTCCTGTCTATTACTCTACATTGATCACATCTGCTCTCTCTCACTTTCACTCAGACTGCTGCTAAGGACAGAAGCTTAAACAGGAAGGGGAATAGAAGATTTACCTGCAAAGAGTAGCATAAAGAAACAAATAGGATGATGAGAAAGGAGAGGGAGAAATGGAGAAGGAGAAATAGAGAAGTGCTTCTTTTTGGAGAGAGGGCGTTTGGGGAGAGGAGATTTGGATGTGTGAGTGTGTGTGCAGGAAGTAATATCAGAGGTTCGTTGGGTCCAAGAAAGAGACTGCAGGTCACTTAGTGCGTACAGAGGCAATTGATGAGAAAGAATATAATCAATTTTCTCCCTTACTTACTTTAGTTTTCAGCCTAGGAAACATCCCAGGCTCCTCTCTGCCTAATGGAGGAATAGTTTATTCTAAATCCAAAAACAAAGTTTAAATATTTATGAGTAATTTTGGGGGGATGGTCTCAATAAAAGTACAAAATTACCTGACTGTGAAAGAAGAAAGGCTACATGATTAATGATTATATTAATAGATATAATGATCACCTAAAGCCTTCAATTCCATGCTAATAAAAGATAGAATATTTTCTTTAAAGAAGTTAAATAAACTTTAGAAAAAGATAAGCTGCTCATTAGTATTAGAATTTTTAATAAGTATTTAATGGATCATTACAATACTAAAACTCGAAGAAAAGAAAGGAAAAGTGCTATAGAAATATTTTTTTATTACCTTTAAGGGTCATTTCTCCAGTTGGTGAAAAACTATATAACAATTGTTCACAATCTTTCCCTCTGAGTCCCTTTGCCCACATGAACTGATTTGCTTATTAGGTCAGGCAACAATTTGCAGAAATGTCACTTATTTCTGCAATCTTGTGACACTATCATGTCCTTTGCAGCCAGTGGTAAGTTTCTGAAGTAAGGTTTGCAATTTTATACTGAGACTTGCTATTCTGAACTCAGTGAAAAAAAAAAATGACTAGAAAGTAAGGGGAAAAATTCAATACACTGTTTTATTTTGTTTTCTGACTAAGGGCAGAGGAACTGATCTATAGACAAAGATTAAAACAAATCAGAATAGGTGTGGCTTAGCTAAATAAGAACTGTAAATAATGACCATCCACTGATATTTAAAGACTGAACAGCCAAGAAGTAGAGTGTAATTTTAGTCAGGTAGAAATAAGTATGAAGGAAAATAATAAAAAAGGAATGAAAAAACATGAAAAAGGCAAAGTTGCTATGAATTGACTTCCAAGGAAAGAAAAGATAGTTTAAATAAGGTACTCAGGCTTTGAAGTGAAATTTCAATCTTAAATAATACCACCTAAATAGATGCTATCGGGTAATGATAAGACTTGTATGTGAAGGACTACTGGGATAAGAAGGACTACTGGGTATTTCAGGGACTACTGGCAGTTGATTGCTTTGGGCTTATCAAATATTAACAAATATAATTTTAATAGGTTCAATTTGGAAAATGCAGAAGGATTTTTACTTTACTTATTGGTAAAGAGACAGTCACTTTCCATTGGCAAAACCAAGAACTAATTCAAGAAGTTTTTTGAAAATGTATAAACTTATTGTGATTCTAGCAATGGGAAAAAGTATATCATTGATGTGGAGGCAGTGGCCACTAGAGGTTCTGAAGGCAGGGAGAGGGAAAAACAAGTGTAATATGAGGACACATTTTCAGGACTTGAGAATTGTCCTGAATGACAGTACAATGACAGATCAGGCCATAATATATCTTGCCATAACCTACAGAATTGGGTGGGAGAGAGTGTAAATTATAGTGTAAACTTTAATACACAATTAGTGGCAATGCTCCAAAAGGTGTTCATCAATTGCATAAATGTACCTCACTAATGAAGGATGTTGTTAAAGTGGAAAAATGGAGGAGTTGTTGGGAGTGGGGCATATGGGAATCCCCTATATTTTTTATGTAACATTTATGTAATCTAAGTATCTTTAAAAAAATAAAGATTAAGAAAAAGCTATAGACAATGCCAATAATGTATGTATTAGTTTTCCACAGAGTTCCTGATTCAAAGTTACAGAAATGGGTTGGCTTTTACAATGAGGATTTTATTTAGTATAAAAGTTTACAGTTTTGAGGCTATGAAATGTCCCAATCAAAGCACCATCAGAGATGCTTTCTCACCAAAATCTGCTACAGCTGATCCTTGTATCCTGCCACGTGGCAAAGATGGTCACAGATCTCTGCCGAGGTCCCAGCCTTCCCCTCCAGAATCTTCCATCTCCCAGAGCTCTGCTGTGGGCACCAGGCAGAGGGCCTGTCTCTTTCAAGCCTTGTCTTGTTCTGACCACCCTACTGTGCTAAGGGGGTTGAAACTGTACTCCAGAGATTGGGAAGAGTGTGGCCATCACCCCAATGTTCTTAAAGGGTGATGCCTGGAACTTGGCCACCACCCAGATGCTTGATGATGGTGGAACCAAGAAGATAGTACTAGTAAGACCCTTGGAAGAGGTGGACCCCCATGAAACCCTGAGGAGAAGAAACCATCATTCTAATGATGGCTCTCTGACTTTGAAATTTAATGAAGGATGCCCTGCCGGTTTTCAGAACTGTTTGGGACCCCTGATGCCTGTTTTCCTTCCAATTTCTCCCTGTGGTAATGCAAGCATTTGTTTTATGTCTGTCCCTCCCTTGTATATTGGAAACAGATAACTCGTTTTCTAAGTTTTGCAGGTCTACATGTGGAGAGGAATTTTTGACCAGGACAGACTTCATGCCTCTAACTGATTTTGATGTGATTTTGTACTTAGCATTTCTACTGAAATGATTTAAGACTTTTGAAATATTGTGATATAATGAATGTATTCTGCATATGCAAAGAATGAGTCTTTTTGGGATTCAGAGGGTAGACTGTAACAGTTTGAATTTGGTGAATCCCCAAAAAAGATAATGTTTTTCAAGAAGCCATTCCTGTGGGCATGAAACCCTTTGACTGCATTACATTTGGTTAAAGGCCTTTGATTGGATTGCTTGATTAGATCATCTTTGATTGGACTACATCATTGAGACTTGACTCAGGATGGGTCTTTGCCCTCTTACTGGATCCTTATATAATAAGAGACACACAGAAAAATGAAGCTGCCATTTTGATCCTGCCACGTGAGAGAGAGGACTGCAGGAAAACAGAGAAGCCTCGAGATTCCTCTTGTCTAGAATCAGCAAAACACAGAGGCATGGAAGGGGAGCCCCAAGGGGATGGACCCATGGAACAGCTCAAAGTCGAAGAGAAAAGCCTTATGGCTGATTGCCCATGGGTGGGCTCTGGGAAATGGCGAGCCCAGAGTGGAAGGCAGGGATGTTGGCACAGTTTAGCCACCATCTTGCTTACTGGTGTGACAGGATGCCAGGAACACCAGTAGCTGACTTTGGTGAGAAAAAATCTCTGCTGATGCCTTGATTTGGACATTTCATGGCCTCAGAATTATAAGCTTTTGCCCTAAATAAAATTCCCATTATAAAAGCCAACCCATTTCTGGTACTTTGCATAATAAGCCCTGTGGCAAACTAAGACACCATGTAAGCACAAATCTCACTATTGCCCTCTCCAGGTATAGTAGAAGAAGCAAGTCATGTATATAATTGACATTACAGAATGTTAAATGATATGCCAAAGAAACATGAAGCATTAATATGTTTCTGGATATAATTCCTTAGTTTTAATCATAATAGTGAGGCACAGGGAGAAGATATCAACTGGGATATAATTTAAGAAGGCATGATTTTTCTCTCCTTCTGAGAAGATGGCAGACTAGAAAGAAACAGGACTCTCTTCTCTTCCAGAAAAATTGTTAGAGGACAGGTTGAAATGGCCTGGAAAAAAATCTAGGGTTTAAGACACCAGGGGAAGGCTGGATACTGGCCAAAATAGAGAGGGACAAAGAAGAAGAGTCACCTTGGCAAAACTGTGAGTTAAAACTAGCAGCTGCTACTGCTGGCACCCTCCCCCACACTAAAGACACCTTTGAATTCTCAGGCCTCTAGACCTGCTACAGACAAAACAGCCTCCAAGGATCTACTGCCACAGGAAAGGGGAGAAAGAGGGACACAGCCTAAGGTTGACTCAGCTTTTGACCCACAAATTTGGTCCGTCCTGTCACAGGAGCCCTTCCAGACTGGGTGGGGCTGCACAATTGTTTGCCTTGGGAGCCAGCTCATATCACGGGAGATCTGGAACTAGAGAGATCTGACCCTCTTGATCTCCCTGTCTACTAATGGGGACTGATTGTTGAGGGCACAGAGGGGAGTAAAATTATTTCCTAACCAGGAAAAGGGAGGGGGCAGCCAGTGAAGCCTGGAGGACTGTCTCTGAAAAAGTTTGAATTACAAGGCTCTTAGCCTCAAGGCAGGAACCTTTATCACATTGAGCCAGTCCATGTTGCAGCAAACACACTCTACTAGGCATTGAACTGAGAGGGCTTCCAAAAAGTGCAACCTGCTGGCAGATCAAAGAAGTGTATGTGAGATAATTAGAAGTAAATAAGTAAGAAAATCTTTATAACTCCCTCCCCAAGGCCCTAGGAAGCAGGTCTGAAACCCATAACTGGCTCCAGAGCCCAGTTTTGGGCAACTGACAGGGACAATCCTAAAGACCCAGGTTGACCCAAGAATCACAGAACAGCAGTAACATATAGCCTACCACTAATAAATCCCTATGAAAGAAAGAGAAATTGAGCACCTGAGTAAACTACTATCTTAATCAGATGCCTAGACATCAGCAAAAAATTATGAGCTATACTAAGAAAATGGAAGACATGGCCCAGGAAAAGGAATATATCAAAGTTCCAGAAGAACACAGGATTTGAGACAACAAATCAATGAGATGCAAACATATTTCTAAAATCAAGTTAATGAGTGGAAATACAATATGGCTAAAGTGATAAATAACATCAAGAAGACATTGAGGGAACACAAAGAAGAATTTTAAATCATGAATATAAAAGTAACAGAGCTCATTGGAATGAAAGACACAATAGGTGAGAACAAAAACACATTAGCAACATACAACAGCAGACTCTAAATGATAGAAAAAAGAATAAGTGAAACTGAAGACAGAACAAGTGAAATTAAAAAGAGAAAAGAGCAGTGAGAGAAAAGAAAGGAAAAAATTGAGCAGGGGCTCAGGGAGTTGAATAACAGCACAAAATGCAACAACATAAATGTCATGGGAGTTCCAGAAGGAGAAGAAAAAGGAAAAGGGTCAGAGTACTTGAAGAAATAATAGCTGAAAATTTCCCAACTCTCATGAAAGAAATGAATTTACATGTCCAAGAAGCGCAGCATACCCCAATCAGAATAAATCTGACCTACTCCAAGACACATACTGCTCAAAATGTCAAATGTCAAAGATAAAGAAAAAATTCTGAGAGCATCAAGAGAGAAGCAAACCATCACATACAAGTGATGCCCAGTAAAACTTACTGTGGATATCTCATCAGAATCTATGGAGGTGAGATGACGGTGGTATGATACAATTAGGATACCGAAAGAGAAAAACTGCCAATTTAGAATTCTTTATCCAGCAAAATTGTTCTTCAAATATGAAAGTGAGTATAAAATATTCACAAACAGAAATTAAGAGAGTTCTTAAGAAAAGAACCCACCTTTGCAGGAAATACTAAAGGAAACCTTAGAGCCTGAAGGAAAAAGACAGGAGAGAGAGGCTTGGGGCAGAGTATTGAAGCAAGAGTAGAAAGGATAACCAAAAGAATTAAAAAAAAAAAGAAAAAGACAAAAATATATGACATATGAAAACCAAAGAATAAAATGTTGAAAGTAAATTAATTATTTACAATAATATCATTGAATCAAAAGATATAAGTTGACAAAGTGGATATAAAAACATGAACCATCCATATGCTGCTTATAAGAGACTCACTTTAGAACCAGGGATACAAACTAGCTGAAAGTGAAAGGTTGGAAAAAGGTACTCCACGCAATTAGTAACCAAAATAGAACAGGTGTAACTATACTAATATCAGACAAAAGAGACTTTAAATGTGAAAAAAAGTTATAAGAGATACAGAAGGTCATTATATATTAATAAAAGGGACAATCCACCAGGAAGATATAACAGTCATTAATATCTATGCACCTAACCAGGATGCCCCAAAATACATGAGACAAACTCTGGCAAAATTGAAGGGAGAAATAGAGATCTTTACTTTAATCATTGGAGACTTCAGTACACCACTCACATTATTAGAATATCTAGACAGAAGATCAACAAGGAAACAGAGAACTTGAACAATATGATAAATGAGTTAGGCCTAACAGACATATACAGAAAGTTGCATCCAAATTCAGTGGGTTAAACATTCTTCTCAAGTGCCCATGGATCTTTCTCTAGGAAAGACTACATGTTAGTACACAGTGCAGCTCTTAATAAATATGAAAGATTGAAATCATACAAAGCACCTTCTTAGATCATAATGGAATGAAACTTGAAATCAATAATAGACAGGAAAGAGATAAATTCTCAAATGTATGGAGGCTAAACAATACATTCCAAAAATGTGTGGATCAAAGAAGAAATTGCAAGTGAAATCAGTAAATATATTGAGACAAATGAAAACAAGAGCACAACTTAAGAAAACTTATGGGATACTGTATTAGTCAGCCACAGGGGTGCTAATGTGAAATACCAAAAATGGGTTGGTCTTTATAAAGGATATTTATGTGGGGTAGAAGTCCACAGATACCAGGCCATAAAGCATTAAGTTTCTTCTCTCACCACAGTCCATTGCCACGTGTTAGAGCAAGACAGCTGCCGGCGTTTGCCAGGGTTCAGGCTTCTGGGGTTCCTCTCTTCCTGGGCCTGCATTTCTCTCCGGGCTTAGCTCCTGTTTCCTCCACAAGATCAGCTGTAGACGATCAGGCAAACAGCTCGCCTCTCTTCTCCTGGGGTCTTCTTTCCAACATCAAAACTGCTTCTCAAAAACTGCTTCAACTCTGTTCTTACCATGCCTTTTATATTTGATTCCTCACCCACCAAGGGGTGGGGTTCAATGCCCTACTGACGTGGCCCAGTTAACACCCTAATCATAACTTAATTATGCCCAGATTAAGAGATCAGTTTACAAGCATGATCCAATTATATTTTTGGAATTCATAATTACATCAAACTGCCCAACTGCAATAGGTACAGTGAAGGCTGGCTTGATAGGGAAATTTATAGCACTAAATGACTATATTATAAAAGAAGATAGAGCTAAACTCAAAGATTTAACTGAACAACTGGAAAAACTAGGAAAAGAACAGCAAACCAATCCCAAAGCAAGCAGAAGGAAAGAAATAATAAAGATTAGAACAGAAATAAATGAAATTGAGAATAAAAACAATAGAGAAAATCAACAAAACCAAAACCTGATTTTTTGAGAACCCTAGCCAGACTAACAAAGAAAAAAAGGAAAAAAATGCAAATACAATCAGAAATGAAATGAAGGAATGTACAACTGACCCCAGAGAAACAAAAAGAATCATAGCAAGATATTATGAGAAACTGTATACTAACAAAATAGATATCCCAGGTGAAATGGACAAATTCCCAGAAAAGCACAAACAACCCTAAACTGATGATACAAGAAATACAACAACTTAACAAACAAATCACATTTAAAAAGATTGAATTAGTCATCAAAAATCTCTCAACCAAGAAAAATCCAGGACCAGATGACTTCACAGGTGAATTCTACCAAACATTTTGAAAAGAATTAACACCACCATCCTGTTTAAACTCTTCCAAAAAATTGAAGAGGATGGAAAATTACCCAACACATTTTATGAAGCCAACATTACTCTAATACCAAAGCCAGAGAAAGACA
This sequence comes from Tolypeutes matacus, assembly GCA_026826555.1. Classification (NCBI taxonomy): domain Eukaryota; kingdom Metazoa; phylum Chordata; class Mammalia; order Cingulata; family Chlamyphoridae; genus Tolypeutes; species Tolypeutes matacus. Next base: position 3,225,210 of record JAKSZT010053946.1, on the reverse strand, counting down.
CTACAAGAAAAGAAAATTACAGTACAATCTCTCTAATGAACATAGATGCAAAAATTCTCAAGAAAATACTTGAAAATAGAATCTAACAGCATATCAAGAGACTTATATATCATGACCATCGTATGCAAGGCTGATTCAACATAAGAAAATCAATCAACATAATACACCATATTAACAAATTGAAGGAGAAAAACCACAAACCATCTCAATCATTGCAGAAAATGCATTTGAAAAAATCCAGCATCCATTCTTGATAAAAACATTTCAAAAGATAGGAATAGAAGTAAAATTCCTCAATATGATAAAAGGTATATATGAAAAACCCACAGCCAACATCGTACTCACTGGGGAAAGGTTGAGAGCTTTCTCTCCAAGGTCAGTAACAAGACAAGGATGCCCACTGTTAACATTGTTATTCAGCATTGTACTGGAAATTCTATCTAGAGCAATTAGACAAGAAAATAATTAAAGACATCCAAATAGTAAAAGAGGAAGTAAAATCCTCACTATTTGTGGATGACATGATCCTGTATTTAGAAAATTCTGAAATGTCTACCACAAAGCTACTTCAGCTAATAAATGAGTTCAACAAAGTGGCAGGATACAAGATCAACAAGCAAAAATCAGTTATGTTTTTATACATTAGTATTGAGGAATCTGAGGAAGAAATCAGGGGGAAATTCTATGTACAATAGCAACAAAAAGACTCAAACACCTAGGAATCAATTTAATAAAGATGTACAGGACCTATATGCAGAAAACTACAAATAATACTAAAGGAAATCAGTGAGGACCTAAACAAATGGGAAGACAATCCATGTTCATATCATGAGGATGTCAATCCTACCCAAACTGGTTTATAGATTCAATGCAATACCAATCAAATTCCCAACAGCCTACTTTATAGAAATAGAAAAGGCAATTACCAAATTCATTTGGAAGGGAAGGTGCACCCAAATAGGCAAAAGTATTCTAACAAAGTGTGACATGGGAGGAATTTCACTGCCTGACCTTGAAACAGTACAGAGCTACAGTGGTCAAAACAGCATGGTACTGGCATAAAGATAGACACATCAATAGGTGGAATAGAATTGAGAGTTCAGAAATAAATCCTCACCTCTATGGTCAACTGGTTTTTGACAAACCTACCAAGTCCATCTTAATGGGAGAAAACCATCTCTTCAATAAATGGTGCTGGAAGAAACTGGATATCTATAACCAAAAGAACCCCTATTTTACTCCCTATACAAGAATCAACTCAAAGTGGATCAAAGACCTAAATATAAAATCTAGGACCATAAAACTACTAAAAGAAAGTGAAGGAAAACATCTTAAAGTCTCTGTGGTAGGTGGTGATTTCTTGGACCTTACACCCAAAACGCACGCAACAAAGAAAAAATTGATAAATGGGACCTCCTCAAAATCAAACACTTTTGCACCTCATAGGACTTTGTCAAAAGGATGAAAAAAGAGCTGATACAAAAGGAGAAAATATTTGGAAATCACGTGTCTGATAAGTGTTTAATATCCATGATATATAAAGAGATGTTAGAACTCAGCAATAAAAAGACAAACAACCTGATTAAAAAATGGGCAAAAGACCTGAATACACATTGTCCAAAGAAGAAATACAAATGGCAAAAACACACATGACAAAATATTCAACATCACTAATGATTAGGGAATGCAAATAAAAACCATAATGCGATGTCATTTCACACCTGTCAAAATGGCCACTATTAACAAGACAAAGAACAGTAAGTGTTGGAGAGGATTTGCAGAGATAGCAACATGTTTTCACTGTTGGTGAGAATGCAGAGTGGTACAACCACTGTGGAGACTATTTAAAGAAAGTTTTAAAGAAATTAAATATAGATTTTCCACATGACCCTGCAATACCACTACTGGGTATATACCTAGAAGAACTGAGAGCAGTGACATGAACAGACATCTGCACACTGATGTTTGTTTATTTTTTATTTTTTTAATTTTTACTGGGAGGTCCCAGAGATGGAACCCAGGTCCGTCCATATGGGATACGGACGCCCAGTCACCCGAGCCACATCCATCCCCTGCACACTGATGTTTTAGTGACATTGTTTATGATTGCCAAATGTTGGAAACAACCCAGTTGTCCATCATCCGATGAATGGATAAACAAACTGTGGTGTTTTCACACAATGGAATATTATGCAGCTGTAAGAAGAAATGAAGACATAAAGGATATGACAACATGGATGAACCTGGAGGACATTATGTTGAGTGAAGCAACCTGGGCACAGAAGGATAAATACTGTATGATTTTGTTGTTATGAACTAAATATATTGTGTAACATATTGTATGATTCCATTTATATAAAATGTAAATATAAATCAATGTATGAAGATGAAATTTGATAGTGGTTATGTGTGGCTAGGGCAGACATGCTAAGGGGTGTAGAGATTTTCTTTATGGAGTAATGAAATAATTCTAAAATTTTTTGTAATAATGAATGCACAACATTTTGATTATACTAAAAGTTCTTGATTACACACTTGAGGTAGATTGTATGGTATGTGACTATATCACAATAAAACTGCTTAATAAATAAATAAATGTGCAAGAATAGCCAGAAATAGTAGCTTTGTACAGCAGGGGAAACAGAGAGAGTGAGAGGTGAAGAATTTTCTTATTTGTTTGTCTGTTTTGTTATTATTGAAATAATGAAAATGCTCTAATAATGATTGAAATGATGACTGTATAACTATGTGATTATACCAAATACCATTGATTGTACAATTTTGATTAATGGTTTAATTGTATGCTTTATTAATATATGTCAATAAAATTGATTTGTTTTCAAAAACAGATTTTTCTCTCCTACCCGTTATATCTTAAAAGTTGTTTCGTATTGTATAGAATTAAGCTAATGATTTTGGCCTTACGTATATATATTATTTACGATAATAATATCGATATTATCGTATATTATTTACGATTTAATAATATCTTTGCTGGCAGTCATTTCTTCATAGAAGCCAGAAAAATCCATTTAAAACAAAAGTCCCATGATCTTTTTCCTCTGAACAAAACACTTCTGTGTTCTGTCAGCTTACTCAGAGTAGAGGCCAAACTTTTTCAAGAAAGAAAAAGAGGAATACGAGAAATAAAGTAAAGAAGAAGAGAGAAGAAGGAAAGAAAGGAGAGAGGGACGAAGGGAGGAAGGGAGGAAAAAAGAGAGACAGAAGGACAGAGAAAGGGTTAAAAGAAAATACAAAAAATTAAAAGTTTTTAATCTCTAGGTAATAATTTGTATAGGGTTTTGTTTCTATTATAATTACTTTTCTGTATAATTTTATTACCTATAATAAATTTTATGTAATTCCAAAAAAGGCAATAAATAGTTTAAAGTCACATCTTGAACATCAATCTTTTTTTTTTACCCAAATACTATGTCACCCCACCCCTACCAATATCCCCACCCAAATCTTATATCAGTAAAGAAAAAGAAATGACCTTAAATAGAAGTACCTGTAAATTTTACATCTAATGGATATTTTTTCCATTATTTTAAATAGCAAAATACTGTTTGTCAAAGACAGGCTAGCATGAAAATATCTCAATCAAATTAACATTTTATTCTTAGAAAGGTCACCTAAGAAAATTAGTAGGGCCAAAACAGCAGAAAACTTTTAAAGAAATTTAACTCAAATTAGTGGTCATTCCTAATTACATAACTGCAAGTGTTACATGTTGTTATTGTCAAAGAAAAAACTACACCAGAGGATGATAAAAAGGCAAGGATGACTTAATTCATGGGGTTGCTGCAGTAAGGGAGAGAGTAGAACTCAGCTACTTCAAAGCAAATGTCTGCACACTTTCTAAGGGCTTGAATTGGGCTGGAGGAAAAGCACTGGGAGATAGTTAGGGGATTGATCATTGGGGGGCCCAAGGGATTTACTGAGCTGTGATTAGGGCCACTTATTTCAGAATGTTTTCGTTTGTGGTGATTAGTTTATCTGGAGTGTGTAAGCATTGGGGAGAGGGGGAAGGGAAGTAAGGAATTACCCATCTATGCCTCTCAGGCTAGCCAGTGTGAGAAGAAGAGAAGAATGGGAGGTCAAGGGTGATTTTGACATTTAGAATGGTTACAGTATGAAGATGCCCCATCCCCACCCCTCCCTTTTTTTTGCAGTCCAAGTTGTTTTTCTCTACTGTCCCATAGCTACAAGACTGGTTTCAAGGTAATCCAGCCTGGGGAGCCAGGAGTAAGGTTGACAACTTGGTCAAGACATTGTTGTTTAAAATGCCTTTGTCATTCTAAACAAGTAATTTAAACAACCATTTCAAAAAGTGTTAAAATAAGAGCCAAGGTTTCTGGAAATCACAAGCACACATTTACAGAATAAAAGAAAAAAATTAAAAATAGTTCAAATATACAAAGGAGAATTTTGACTTAGGTGATTTGCCTGTCATATACAGATACAGAAAGTGAAATATGACATTAAATATTCAAGTTGTGATTAACAATGTTTTGGGGTATCATCTTATTTGTCAGAGTATTGCCTTACCAACTCAGGAATTATGTAATTTGTGTGCACATACAGTATGAAGAATATTAAGCTGTTGCTTCCACTAAGTTGCTGAAATTGAAAGAATATGTGAAAAATGACAAATCAATATAAATCATAATATGCCCATAACAAAGTGTATATCAAGTTTAACTTTTTCTTCCCAATAAAGAAAAATTAATAGAGTAAAACATTATATCTTTCTCTTAAAATTTTTACATATTTCAAATAATACAAAAGTGTAAAAAGTAATATAATAAACTCAAATTCACTCATTCCCAGCTTTAACAGATCTTACTTTGGCCATATTTGCATGTCGGGTTTCAATTTTTTCTTTAAAAGAAGCATAAAAGTTATTTTCATCCCATTCCACTCTCTCTTCATAGAATTGATAATTTTAAGTTCCATGAATGAATTTATATACAGTACATGTTGTTTTATCTTTCAGGTTTGAGACCGGGGATAGGCAAACATTTTTCTTGACAGGACCAGAGAGCAAATATATTCAGTTTTGCAGGTCATAAAGGTCTCTGTTGCAAATAGTCATCTCTGTCATTGTAGAGAGAAAGCACCCAAAGACAATACATAAATGAATGAACATGGCTGTGTTCTAATATAATTTTATTTACAAAGCAGATACTGGACTAGACTTTGCCTGGGGGGCCTACTTTGCTGATCCCTGGTTTTGACTGTATATGAATGATGTTTCACTTTTTAAACACTTCTTCACCTTGCTTTATCTCTCAAAACTAAAAATTTGAAAGCTATATATCCTAATATATGCAATCTACTTGATTCCTTTTCACTATTACATGGTATTGTATTTTTCAGTAACTTCATTTAAATGATTACTGGTGAAGATGATGATGTGTGTGGATGTGTGAATGTATGCTACATGTGTATATGTAAGTTTATTGCTAATACAGGCTGCATACCCAGAAATAAAATAAATATTTTAGTTGTAAATAAGCAGATAATAAATAAAAACATTTAGTTATTTTGATAGTTTGAAGCTTTTTGTGGATCCCAGAAAAAAATCATGTCCTTGGAGCTAATCCATTCCTATGCATGTAAACCTATTGTAGGTGGGAATTCTTGATTATATTACTTCTGTCAAAGACCTTTGATTATATTTCATGACCCGGGGTGGGTCTTAATCCTTTTATAGGAGTCCTTCATAAAAGGAGGAATAAAAGTTTCACACATAGAAAAAAGTGTCAGGCAGAGAAACCCAGAGAGGCTGAGAGAGAGATCTTGAGGCTAGAATCAGCAGAGCACAGAGGCATAGAAAGAGACCCCAAAAGGCTGAAAGATATGAAGCCCAGAGGAGAGGGGAGTCACAAGATATATGCCTAATTGCCTATAGCTGAGCTCAAAGAAAAGTGAGCCTGGTGGAGAAGCAGAGTCCAGGAGAGCGCCTTGTGCTTTGTCACGTGGCAGGAGTCCAGGATCAACAGCAGCTGACCTTTGGTTAGACAACTCTGGTGATGCCTTCATTTGGACATTTTCACAGACTTAGAAATGTAAGCTTTTAACCTAATAAATTCCTATTCTAAAAGCCAACCCATTTGTGGTATATTGCTCCCAGCAGCTTTTAGCAAACTAAAATAGTTATAAATGTACATGACTTTATTTTAATAAATAAGTAAATATGATTTGCAAGTTTTATGTTGTATTAAGCAATATTTAAAAATTATCACATTAGTTTTTACACTTTATATGTAAATTGATTTATATAGTCAATGTGAACAATCTACATATAATGATACATTTTTATTTTCTCTCCAATTCTTTTGAATCCTTTATTTTTTTCTTTTTCTTTTGGACTCCTGTGATAGTAAGGATACCAGTAAATTCTGGAATATGTGTTTGAGAAGGGGATGGATAGTGGGCTTTTTTTTTTTAACTTTCTGATTTTATTGGTGGGCTACTAATGTTTTACCATAATGTAGTGATATTCTGTTCATCACTTGCTAGAAAATTTTTAAATCATATTTATGAGTTGAATTTTAATTAATGCTATTTGTTCATTTATGTTTTTTTCCTTTAAACTTTTAATGTGGAGAATTAGGAAAATAGAGTTTCCACAGTGAAACCAATCTTGAGTTTGTCCTATATGGCCATGATGTATATTTGAATCATTTAATATTTTTATTTTTAAAATCATAAGTATATACTTTCTTTGCTTATTTGAAAAAATACATATGCCCAAAATGTTTTGCTTAAAAATTCTTGTTTTTTAAATTTATATAAATATATAATACTGTATATATTAGTACTATTTTATCATCATCTTAATTTTATAACTATGAAATTCATTCATGTTGATAAGTGCAACTTCAGTATCTCCATTTTCACTTACTTATTCCTCTATTTGTAAAAATAGCATAAGTATTTATAGTCTCCTTTTGAGGGAAATTTGAGGTTGCCTGTAGCATAATGAAAAACTTGGCTGGTTTTTGTCCCCAGTTCCTGGGGAAGGAACCTCTAAATCCAATTTTCCATGATAGGAATGTCTGTTATTATTTATGGGAGGCCCAAGACTACGCCTGATAGTATATATGCTAATGAGATGGCTGGTGGGGCCAGCCACACCTGTAGTGTTAAGGTAGGGGCTGACATACCAGAAAGAACAACCATGAGATTAGGTATTGGGGCTCTGATCCAGGACTGTTATGTCAGTCTAACCTCCCTGACCTCTGGAAAGGGAGGGAGCCTGGAGATTGAGCTCAACCAGGTAGCACTGATTCCATCAGTTATGCCTGTATAATGAGACCCCAGATAAACTCAGGACACTCAAAGCTCCAGTGAGCTTCCATAGCTGATAAAATACATTTCTGTGCTGAGAGAGGGTGATGGGTCCAGACTTCCTCAGGGAAAGGACATGGAAGCTTGAGTTTGAGTCTCCCAGACCTTGCACCATGCCTCTCTTCTCTTTGCTTCTTATTTATATTCTTTTTCCATAATTATAATAAAACTATAATTATATGTATAGCGATTTCTGCAAGTTGTGAGTTGTTCTGGGGAATTATAGAACCTGAGGGGTTGGTGGGAACTCATAAATCTGTAGCCAGTCAGAAGTGTGGGTGGCCTGGGCCCCCAAACTTGCAACTATCATCTTAACCTGTGGAGAATGGCCTAACTTCAAGTAATTACAGTCAGGATCGAAATAAATTGAGTTACTACAATATTTGCAGTTGGTGTCAGAGGCTGTTGTAGAAAAAGTTATTGAAGTTGCCAATTGAGCTTTTGAACTTTTATGCCCCTACAGTTTTTTTCTTACAAACAATACAAGTGTGAACTCTTACAAAGCTCTGTGTGCACACAGTCAAGTTTCTCTATGATATGTAATAATTAGGATTTTGCTGCTCATAATATAGATTTCCCTTCAGTTTTTAAGATAATGCTAAGTAATCTTCCAAATTATGTGAAAACAAATTACATTTCCCTAAGACATCCAAAAGAAAGCCCATTGCTCTATATCTTTGTAACCCCGTGATATCGTCAGACTTCTACTTTTTCCCCCTGCTTTGTGTGTATAAATTGATAATACATTGCAGTATCAATTTACATTTCTTTAAGGTAATGAGGTTACTTATATCATTGGTTCTATTTGTTTTTTCTGAAATTCCTGTTCTTTTCTTTTGCCCATTTTAAAAAATATATATGAATAGTTACATAAAGTGTAATTGGTTTTAAAGCATGAATTTAATTACTTAGATGTAAATCTAACAAAACATGTACAGGATTTATATGCCGAAAGCTACAAAATTCACATGGTAGAAATCAAAGAAGACCTAAATAAATGAAAAGATATACCATGTTCATTGATCAGAAGAGTCAACATAGTAAAGATGTCAATTCTTCCCAAACTGAAATACAGGTTTAACAAAATTCCTATCAAAATTCCAGCAAGATAATTTGTATAAACAGCCAGATTATTCTAAAAATTATTTGAAATGGGAAAGGAACTAGAATAGCTGAATCAATTTTTTTCTTTTTTTAAATTTTATTTTTAAAGAGGCTTTAGTTTGCATAAATGATACATCAAAAATATAGGCAGATTCCCACATAACCCCTCCCCTTCCCTCCCATATTATTCCCCATTAATAGGATCTTTGATTAGTGTGATACACTTGCTACAATTGATGAACACATATTGACACATTGCTACTAACCATGGTCAATAGTTTACATTATGGTTTAAACTTTGAACTGCACATTTTTATAGGTTTTGACAAAATGTGTAATGGCTTGTATCCATCATTGCAATGTCATATAGAACAATTCCAATGTCCCAAAAACGCCCCATGTTACACCTATTCTTCCCTCTCCTTCTCCCCAGAACCTCTGGTGGCCACTGCCTTTATGAAAATGTTACAAGTTCTTCCATTGTTAGAATAATAAGTCTAGTTTAGTCCATAGTTGCTTTCCCCCCTTATGCTTGTTCATTCCTCAATCTTGACTATTTTAGGGTGGTGATGCCCACTCTGTTTCTCATTCAGAGGGAATTTAGATCCCATGGGGCAGATGATGGAACTGTCTTGCTTGCAGTTGTAGATAACTTTCTGCTTTGGGGGGATGGGCATGTCATCATTTTTGTGCATATCAACATTTTGTTAGTTGTCCCGGGCAAGTCCAATGAATTGGAGTGTGGGTGTTGATCTATCCGTTTTTGTATGTGTGTTATTTTTTTTATATATATATATTTTAAAAGATGCTTAGATTACATAAATGTTTCTTTTTTATTTTTTTTCATAATCTGCATATTAAAATACTTATCCAGTATATACCTTGAAGCTTGTATATTCTCTAAATTTGTGTGGTTGTATTAATTGAAATGTTTTTCTTTTATGAATAGAAACTCTTAATCAAAAGAAAAATTTTTTAGTTAGAGAAGTTGTAAGTTTATAGAAAAATCATGTAAAAAATACAGCATTCCCCTATACCCTTCTCTTGTTGGCACTTTGCATTTGCATGATACCTTTGTTAAAATTAATGAGAGAATATTAAAATTGCACCATTAACTATAGTTCACAGTTTACATTAGGTGTATTTTTCTCATATACCATCCTATTATTAACACCTTGTATTAGTGCTGTACATCTCTTATAATTGATAAACGACTCTTCTTGTATTTGTATGATGAACTATCATCATCCACAACAGGAGTCACTGTGTTATACAGTCCTATGTCTTATCTTTTAATTTTTATCCTAGCAACATATACAACCTAAAATTTTCCCTTTTAACCACATTAACATATATAATTCTGTGCTGTTCATTACACTCACAATAATGTGTTACCATATTCACTATCGATTCCCAAAACTTTATAGCAATCTAAGTAGTAATTCTGTACAAATTAAGCATCAACTCCTCATTCCCTACCCCAAGTAGATCCCCTGGTAACCTATATTCTAGATTTTTAACCTTATGAGTTAGCTTATTATAATTAGTTCATATCAGTGAAATGATACAATATTTGTCCATTTGTGTCTGGCTTCCTTCACTCATTATAATTCTGACTTCATTTATTCTTACAGCTGAATAGCACTCCATCATATATATATACCACATTTTGTTTATTCATTCATCAGTTGATGGACACTTGGGTTACGTCCATATTTTGGAGATTATAAATAATACTACTATGAATATCAGTGTGCATCTGTTCAAGTGCTTGCTTTCAATTCTTCTGGGTATATACCTAATAATGGGATAGCCAGGTCAAGTGGTAATTCCATACTTAGTTTCCTGAGGAACTGCCAAACTGCGTTCTACAGAGGCTGCATCATTTTACATTCCCACCAACAAGGAAGGAATGTTCCAATTTCTTCATAGCCTCTTTTAATTTTCCATAATTTTCTTGTAAATTTTTTAATTGTAGTCTTCTAGTGGGTGTGAAATGGTATCTCATTGTGGTTTTGATTTGCATTTCCATAATAGATAGTGATGTTGAAGATTTTTTTTTCTGTTTCAGTAACTTTTAAAAATCAATTTTACTGATATATATTAATAAAGTATACATCCATCCAAACAATGCAATCAATGGTATTCAGTATAATCACATAGTTGTGCGTTCATCACTTCAATTATTTTTAGAGCATTTTCATTATTCCTATAATAGTATAATAAACAAATAAAATAAGGCATTACCTCACAATCTCTATGTGTTTTCCCTGTCATACATAGTTGCTATTCTTTTTTCTTCTCTCTAGTATATTTGTATTTATATTTTGTAAAAATAGTCTTATATATGCAATATCACCCATATTTGTATTTTATGTGAGGTTTCCCTATGCTATTACAGTCCAATGTTACATTTTTTCACCATTTCTCCACGTGGTAAACACAATGGCAGCTCTCCCAGTCTTTGCCTTCTCCTGCAGGCACACTTTCTCCCTAAACTCAGTTGTGGGAGATCTTCTGGCTTCTCTCTATCTCTGTGGCTTCTTCTGTAGCTTTTTAAACCTTCTTTTATAAAGGACTCCAGTAAGAGGATGAAGACCCATCCTGGATCCTGCAACCTAATCAAAGGTCTTTAACTGAAGCAATCTGATCAAAAATGTTGTAATCAAATGTCCCTTCACTGAAATCTAACCAAAAGTTCCCACATAAAATAGTTTTACAGGGAGCAAATGTGGCTCAAGTGGTTGCATGCATGCTTCTCAAATGGGATGTCCCAGGTTTGGTTCCTGGTGCCTCCTGAAAAACAAAAATAAACAACAAGCAAAACAAATGAAAAAACCAACTCAGGGAGCTGATGTGGCTCAGCGGATGAGTGCCGGCTTCCCACATATGAGGCACTGGGTTAAAACATAGTAGCTTTATAGGCACAGGAATGGGTTTGCTTAAGAACAGAATTTTCTGTGGTCCACAAAAGACTCAAACCAGCACTGTCATAATATTTAGCTTTGTGCCAGTACCATGCTTTTTTGACAACTGTAGCTTTGTAATATGCTTTACAGCTAGGAAGTGTTAGTACTCCAACTTTGTTCTTTATTTTCAGAAAGTTTTTGGCTGTTCAGGACACCTTACCCTTCCAAAGAAATTTTGTCATTGGCCTTTTCATTTCTGCAAAGTAGGCTGTTAGAATTTTGATTTGGTTTGCATTGAATCTGTAAATCACTTAGGGTAGACTTGACAAATTAATGATATTTAAATTCCCAACCCATGAACACAAAATGTCTTTCCATTTATTTAGGTCTTCTTTGATTTGTTTTAGTAATGCTTTGCAGTTTGCTGCATAAAAGTCCTTTATTTCCTTGGTTACATTTATTCCTAGATATTTGATTCTTTTAGTTGCTATTGTAATTTATTTTTTCTCAATTTCCTCCTCAGATTGTTCATTACTAGTATATGGAATCCCTATTGATTTTTGCATGTTGATTTTGTACCCTGCCACTTTGCAGAATTTGTTTATTAGCGTTAGTAGCTTTGTTGTAATTTTTTTGGACTTTCTATATATAAGATCATGTCTTCTGTAAATAGTGAAAGTTTTACACCTTTGTTTCCAATTTGGATAACTTTTATTTCTTTTTCTTGCATAATTACTCTGACTAGAACTTACAATGTAGAAGAACAGTGGTGACAGTGGGCATCCTTGCATTGTACCATGTCTTAGAGCAAAAACCTTCAGTCTTTCATCATTGAGTAGGTTGTTATTGTGAGTTTTTTATGTATGCCTTTTATAATGTTGAGGGGGTTTTCATCAAGTACTGTTTTCTAATTATTTTTATCAATAAATGATGCTGAATTTTGTCAAATGCCTTTTCCCTGTCAATGTTTTTTTTTCCTTCATTTTGTTAATGTGGTGCATTGATTGATTATGTTGAACCACACTTGCATACCTGGTAAAAATACACTTGATCATAGTATACATTACCTTTAATGTACTGTTTGGTTTGATTTGCAAAACTATTTTATTGAGGATTTTTGCATCTATAACCATGAGAGAAATTTGTCTGTAAATTCCTTTACTTGTAGTATCTTTTCCTGGCTTTGGTATTAGGGTGATGTTGACCTCTTAGAATGAGTTAGATAGTGTTCCTTCCTCTTCAGGTTCTTGGAAGACTTTGAGCAGGATTGATATTAATTCGTCATGGAATGATTGGAAGAATTACCTGTGAAGTCCTCTGGTCCTGGGCTTTTCTTTGTTTGGTGGTTTTTGATGCCTGATTCAATCTCTCTACTTGTAATTGTTGCATTGAGAGCATCTATTTCTTCTAGAGTTAGTGCAGGTTTTTTATGAGTTTCTAGGAATTTTTCCATTTCATCTAATTTGTCTAATTTGTTGGCATACAGTTGTTCTTCGTACCCTCTCTTGGTGCTTTTTATTTATGTAGGGTCAGTAGTAATGCCCCCCTCATTTCTGATTTTATTTGTGTCTTCTTTCTTTTTTCTTTGAAGTCTAGCTAAGGGTTTGTCAATTTTATTGATATTCACAAAGAACCAACTTTTGGTGTTAATTTGCTCTCATTTTTTATTCTCAATTTCATTTATTTCTGCTCCAATCTTTTTATTTTTTTCCTTCTGCTTGTTTTTTATTAGTTTGCTGTTATTTTTCTAGTCCCTTTAGGTCTAGTTACTTTAATCCAGTTAGGTATTTGATTTTAACTCTTTCATTTTTTTTTTTTAAATGTCAGGATTTAGGGCTATAAATTTGCCTCTCAGCACTACCTTCACTGCATCCCATAAGTTTTGATATGCTGTGTTCTGGTTTTCATTCATCTCAATATATTTCCTGATTTGCCTCGCAATTTCTTCTTTGACCCACTGATTGTTTAAGACTGTGTTACTTGGGTGTAGATGTGGCTCAAACAGTTGAGTGCCTGTTTCGCACATGGGAAGTGTGGGGTTTGGTTCCAGTGCTTCTTAAAAACAAAAATAAACAATAAGCAAGCAAACAAACAAAAAACAACTCAGGGGAGCTAATGTGGCTCAGTGGTTGAGCTCCAGCTCCTTCATATGAGGTCCTGGATTCAATCCCTGGCCCAGGTACCTCAAAAAACAACAACAACAACAACAACAACAAAAAACAGTGTGTTATTTGATGTCCATATATTTGTGGATTTACCAGTTCTCTCACTGTTATTGACTTCCAATTTCATTTCATTATGGTCAGAGAAGATGTTTTGTATAATTTCATCTTTTTAAATTTATTGAGACATATTTTGTGCTCCAACCATGGTTTTTCCTGAAATATGATCTATTGCACTTGAGAATAATAAATATCTTGCTGCTTTGGGGTGCAATGTTCTGTATATGTCTGTTAAGTTCGTTCACTTATCATATTATTCAAATTTTGTTTCTTTATTTATCTTCTGTCTAGAAGTTCTATATATTGAAGAGAGTGCTATATTGAAGTCTCCAAATATTAATGTAGAAGTGTCCATTTCTCCCTTCAGTTTTGCCAGTGTTTGCCTCATGTTTTTTGGGGCACTGTGGTTAGGTTCCTAAAAATTTATGATTGTTATTTCTTCTTGGGGGATTGCATCTTTTTATTAGTATATAATGTCCTTGCTTGTTTCTTATAACAGCTTTGAATTTAAAATATATTTTGTACAATATTGGTATAGCTACTCCAGCTCTTTTTTGATTACTATTTGTATGAAATACCTTTTCCAAACCTTTCACTTTCAACCTATTTGTGTCTTTAGGTCTAAGGTGAGTTCCTTGTGAACAAGATATAGTTAGATCATGCTTTTTAAATCAATTCTGTTGAACTATGTCTTTTGATTTGGAGTTTAATCTATTAACATTCAGCATTACTACTGTAAAGGCAATATTAACCTAAGCTACTTTGCCCTTTGGCTTTTGCATATCATATCATATCATATCATATCATATCATATCATATCATATCATATCATATCATCATCTTCTTTTCTTTTCTTTTCTTTTCTTTTTTTTTTGTCTTTCTTTCCCTTTTTTTCAACCTCCATTTCTGTATAGTTGATCTTTTGTAATGTATCTGACTGATACTTTTCTCATTTCTGTTTCTGCATATTTTAAAAACACTTTCTTTGTGGCTACCCTAGGGTGCAAATTATACAACCTACATCCATATCCTACTAATTTGAAAAGATACCAATTTAACTTTATTAGTGTACATGTTTTCTGCCCTCATATCACTCTGGCTCCCACATTTATGTTGTTTTTGTCCCACTTTACCACTTTATGTACTGGATAACTGTTATCAGGAAATAGTCCTTGTATTCTGACTTTTATAGGAATTAAAGAGTAAGGTTGTATATTGAGGATACAGTGCTATGGGGCTTTGCATTTACCCTTTTAGTTATCTGTACTGATGATCTTCAGTTTTTCACACTACTCCAAGCCACTTTCTCCTGTCTTTTTCTTTCCACTTACTGAACTTCCTTTACCAATTCTTGTATGGCAGGGTTTTTTGTTGATCTCAGTTTCTGCTTATCTGTGAATATTTTAAACTTTCTCTCATTTTTGAAGGACAGTTTTTCCAGATAAAGAATTTTTGGTTGGCAGTTTTTCTCTTTCAGTCCCATGTATTTATCACACCATTGCCTTCTCACCTCCATGGTTTCTGATGAGAAATCAATACAGTCTTATTGAGTATCCCTTGTCTGTGATGAATTACTTTTCTCTTACTGCTTCCAGAATCTCTCTTTATTTTTGGTATTTGACATTCTGATTAGGCTGTATATCAAAGTAGATCTATTAAAATTTACTTTGTTTAAAATATGTTGTGCTTCTTGGGCATGTATACGGCGTTCAAAAGAGTTGGGAATTTTTTGACCTTTTTTTCCTCAAATATTCTTTCTGTACTTTTTCCCTTCCCTTCTCCTTGTGGGACACCCATGATGCATATGTGCATGTGCTTTGTGCTGTCACTCAAATCCATGAGACATTGCTCAATTATTTTCTATTATTTCTCTATCTGTTCTTTTGACTATGATTTCAATTGTTTTGTCTTCTAGTTCATGTATTCTTTTTTCTGCCTATTCAAATATGCTGTTGTTTGCTTCTAGTGTCTTTTAAATCTCTACTGTTGTACATTTCATCCCCATAATTTCTGTGTTTTTTTTTTTTTTTGGTTTTATTAGAGAATTTATGTTTACAGAAAAATCATGCAGGAAGTACAGAATTCACATATACTCTACCTCACACACTCAGTTTTCCCTATTATTAACTGTTTGCATTAGTGTGATATTCCTGTTAAAACTGATGAAACACTATTATGTTTCTTTTTACACTTTGAAATTCTTCTTTATGCTCACACATTGTCTTCTTAATATCCTCTAACACTTTATCTGTATTTTTCTTTATTTCCTTGAGTTGATTTAGGAGATTTGTTTGAACTTCTTTGATTAGTTGTTCAAAATTCTGTGTTCCTCTGAAGTTTCAATTTTTTCCCCAATACTGAGCCATATCTTTTTCTTTCTTAGTATGCCTTACAATTTTTTACAGATGTCTAGGCATCTGATTATCTTGATGAGTTAACTGTTAATGTCAGTTTCTCCCTCTTGTCTAGGGTATTATTGATTTTGTGTTAAGGCTCTTCTATGATGTTTGGCCCAACTTATTCTAGACCTTTAGAATAGCTTATGTGTAGTAGTTTAAAACTGTGTGTATCTCCAAAAGAAAGCATGTTCTTAATGTTAATCCATTCCTATGGGTGTGGACCCTTTGTATGTAGGATCTCATGATGAGGTTACTTTAATTAAGGTGTGACCCACTTCATTCAGGATGGGTCTTCATCCATTTACTGGATTCCTTTATAAGAGATTGAATTTCACCTTTGGTTGTATAGTGGCAAACACAGCTGCTTTCCAAGAGAATGCATTTCAGAGAAATAGAAAGTCATGAAAACCAGAAGCTGAAAGCACTGAAATCTGAAAGAAAGGAAGGGACCAGCAGAGGCCACCATGTGCCTTTTCATGTGGCAGAGGATTCAAGGATCACCAACCATAAACCTTCAGGAAGAAAGCACTGCCTTGATCATGCTTTGATTTGGACTTTTTTCTCAATCTCAGAACTGTAAGTTAATAAATTCCCATTGTTAAAAGCCAACCCATTTTATGGTATCTGCTTTCAGCAAACTAGTAAACAAAGTTTTTGTGCCATAAAAGCTGCTACTGCAAATAGCAAATACGTGAAAATGTTTTTGATTGAGTAATGGGTAGAGCCTGGAAGAATTGTGAGGTGCTTAATAGAAAAGGCCTACATTGCTTTGAAGAGACTGTTGGTTGAAATATGGATGCTAAAGGTACTTCTGATGAGGCCTTAGAGAGAGATTATGAATGTGTCATTGCAAAGTAAGAAAGGTAACCCTTGTTTCAAAGCGGCAGAAAATTTGACAAAATTGAGTTTTGATGTCAGATAGAAGGCAGAATTTGAAAGTGACGAGCTTGGATATTTGAGGAGATTTCCAAACTAAATGTCGACAGTATTGCCTGATATTTCCTTGCAAATGTAAGAGGAATGGGATAAGCTGAGAAATGAACTCCTGGGAACAAAGAAACCTAAAATTGATGGTTTGGAAAATTCTGAGCTTCTGGAAAGTGAGTCACTAGAGAATAGTGCCCTATTAGAGAAATTAATCAAACATGGAACCAGTCTGCCATTTCAGTGCATTTCAGTCAGGATTGGAAATGCCATTATCCTGTAAGGATTTCTGGAATGTCTTACAGTCTGACATTCAGTACTCCTGTTTGCTATATGAGAAACTGATAAGTTTCTTTGTGTGAGATCTATATGAAAGGTACCTCTGCCAGCTTGGACCTAAAGAGACAGATTGAAGGAAGTGTCACTTCAAAGGTAGAACCATGAGACCTGAGATCTGGGGTGAAGCATTTCCACTTATATGGGTGGAAAGGGTGAGCATTCTCTGGTACTTGCTTCATTGTTAGGAAGAGTGTTATTACCACAGTTTCTTCACATGTCTGGGGGATTGTGGGGAGTCTGGCTGATACCTCAATGCTTGACTAGGGTGGAATCAAGAGCATAGCCATCACCTAATGCTTGAAGATGTTGGAACCTTCACCCCAGAGTCTGGGGAGGGCATGGCCACTGCACAAGCCCTTGGAAAGGGTGGAACTACTTCTCCAGCAGGCCTGGAAGGCAAACTATCTTAACATAGATGACTCTCAGTTCTTGAAAAAAAGAATGGAGTCTGCCCTGTAGGGTTGCACAATTGTTTGTGATGTGAGAGCCCTGTTTTCCTTCCACTTTCTCCCTATGGCAATGGAAATGTTTATCCTATGACTGCCCCTCCATTGCATATTGGAAGCAGATAACTTGTTCTCTAGGTTCACAGGTCAACAGACTGAGGGAAATTTTGCCTTGGTACAGACTATACCTATAACCTATTTTGATGAGACTTTGTATTAGCATTGTTACTGGAATGACTTAAGGCTTTTGGGATAATGTGATGGAATAATCAAGCAAACAAACACAAAAATAAAAACAGCCATACTGAAAAATCACAATTTTTCTTGAACAAAGTGCAGAGGTCACTGGACATTCAAATAAGCCTAAATCTTAGAAAAGACAGGTATATTCTGAGAGAATATAGGACACAAATATTTGGTTACATGGGACAGATGCTACTGGACTCTGCTAATAAGAACACAGCTATGATTTTTAACAAATTGTTAAATAATAAGCATGGGCCTGAAAGAAAATACAGACCCCGCAGAGCCAGATGTAGAAAGGGAATTCACACCTACTTGCAAGATCTTATCCACAACCTAACCAGATTTTCACACACACACACACACACACACACACACACACAACCTAAAGCTGACTGAAAGAGATGTTGAGAAAAACCCTCTGGTATAACAGCCCTTAACCCAAAAGCATGATAAAGGTATAGGAATTTGAAGCCTATAGTGCATGGAGGCAAAATTACCAACAACAACAAAAATCCCAAACTTAGCTGAATTACAGACTCAATAGAATAAAACCCCCATGCAAAAATTTTAACAGAAAGGTGTGCCTATTTTCCAATATAAAAATTGTTTATCTCAGTCTCTGATGTCCTACACAAGCTGTTCAGCTTTCAAAAAAATTATGAGATACATGAATAAAAGTGAAAAGAAAAAAATCCAACAAACTGGCAAGAGACAAGGCAATCAACAAAACAAGATGTAGAGCTTAGAAACAGAACAGAAGCTCCTAGCAAAGAGGATATTTAAAGGAAATGTAACTTATACATTAGGAACTCTAACCATATTTCTAGACTAAAGAGAAAAGATATAGTCATTTCAGTGGATTGAATATATTAAAAAATAATCTGAATGTCCAATAATATGGGGTTGGGGCAATAAAATATGTATATTCTTAAAGTCATTATGCTATGCAGTCATTAAAAATGATATGAATCTATTAAGTTTTATTGATATGGAAACAATAGTTTCAAATGATAAATTCAATCCAGAAAAGAGCATAGCATGATCAATTTTGATAACGTATTAATTTAAGTGTAATATATTTTTCTATGAATAGTGGAGAATTCATATACACATGCTTTCTATTGTTTCAGTATTTTCTATTCCACAAGTGTGTGTGGGGGGAGATGTTAGGTCTAATTTAAGGTCCCTACCATGTCCTGAACCTGGAAACCAGTAACAACAAGCCCCAGCTGCTTATCAAGGCAGGAAATCTCAGTGGCAGGGCTGCCTACTGCTGAGCCATATAAACACCCAACTGAGGCAGCACAGATATTTCTCTCTTCTTCCACACGAAGTGGAGCATGCAGGGCCAATATCCTCAGACACTGACCCAAGCAGTATAGCCTCCCCAGAAGACAGGCCATAATGGGATCACTTTCCCTGATTTTTTGGATCTTTGTAATGTGTAGGTAATAAAGGAGTCATTCGCTGAACGTTTCTATTGTGCCTGAGCCTGTGTTCCCTTGATGTACCGTGTAGCAACTCACTCCACAAACAGGGCTGGAAGATTTTCACCAAAATGTCTTTTATTAACTTAATTTCTATTTGATTGTCTTGATAGTCTATTTTTCTACAGTGATTAAAATTTACTTATGTGTTTAGAAATACATATGAAATAGAAAATGTTTAAGGGATAAATATTAATCCGATCAATTATCAGTCACTATATACTTACTCAGTGTTGCCCATATGTAGAACTGTTTGCTTCACCCCACCTCTCCCGGGTCTGTTTATTTTCATGCCTTTTTTAGTATACATTCCTAGCCCTTTTAATTGCAATGAGGTGCAATCATTCAAAATTATGAATGAGCTGAATCGAATTCACACTGAAATGTATATGGTCACTGATTAAAAACTAAAATTTTACAACTTTTATTATAGACCAGGTACAACACTAAGAACATTATACACAAAATCTTATTTAAGATTTAAAGTAACCCTAAAAAAATCGGTTAATATCACTCCCATTTTAATAAGTGTGAAGCACTGACACTTAAAGAGTTTATTTAATTTCCTCAAGAATTTCCAGCTAGTGAGGGATGGAACTGAGATTTGCAGCCGGGGAGTCTAATTTCAGAGTCCATACATGAGCCACAAGGTTATTTTTTCTGCCTACCAGTAAGATTTTCTCTTCTCCACTTCAACATCATAATTAGAATGAAAGTATATATTTCTGCAATGGACATATTTTTCCATCCTGTGAAAAAATGCTATTTGGGGTGGGAAATTGAGAGTTGAAGATTGGTGTAGGTGGGTAAGCTGAACAGGGAATTGAAGGGAGTGAAATTTGCCTGGAAATCTTAAAATAATCTAGCAGTTCTACTAGTTAAAGTCTGCTTTCCATCTCCCAAGTCAGGGAAAAATATCAATGGACATTTGAATGTTTTGCTCATAAACTCATTTGATTAATGATGTTAGCTGAGGAGCATCAATTACCAGGAGCATATTTTACTCTAAGAAATCCCAAGATTCAGTCACAAAGGGATATTTATGGTAAAGCAAAAGAGATTTATGCTGTTTATGTAAAGCACTATATGTCTTAGATGATAGTTTGTTTATCTTTTACTTCAGAACAGCGAATCCAAAAATATACCTGCTGTGGAAAACATCAAAACAGAAAGAGGCTCACAATGTGATAAATGCCAGCCATGCTTTGAGAACAAATTACTATCACATAAAATGATATATTTAAAGATTTATGAAAGTAGAGTATCCAGTCACAGACCTATTATTGGCTAGGGGAAAACAAATTAAAAAGACATCTACAATAGTGTATATGTCTGCTAACTTTATTTTCTGGAAATAATTTTGGAGTATATAATTTAGAAATTGAATGTTTGAACTTCTAGTTAAGTTTAAGTCAATTAAAAGTGAGTAATAATGCTGTTCATTGATCCCTTTAATGAGGGTTTATTCTGTGATTCAAAAAACACATTAAAAACAATAGATCACCAAGAATCCCTACAACAATCCATAGCATTTATTAATACACATTATTGTTACTGTCCTTTATCCTGTGCCAACCATATATCTGACATATACAATACCATTAATACCCCCAAAATTCTACCAGATAGCTGGTTTTATTGCACATTAAGAATTCAGAAAACAAATTGGTGATTAAATGAATAAATGTTCAATAAAATTCCATTTAAAAAATCTGAGAATTAAAAATATATATACAAGGGCCAGGAAGGAGCTTAGAAGCTAAGATCCCTTAAGGGATCTGTTTAGAATCTTACAACAATCTGTTTTGTGATGTTCAAATTTATCAGTACATATTCACATGGTTCAAAATTCATAAAGGAGGACTTATGGGAAGATGGCAACAGAGAAGGTCAGCAAGGCTCAACTCTCTTACAAAAATATTGGACTAGTGGCAAAAAACTGTCCAAAGGATGTGTTTTGGGGATCTGTAGACCAGCAGAGTGCTGCACATAATCCAGGAGGGAGAGGGAAAGAGAGACAAAGAGACTGAAATGAAGAGGATGAAATGAAAACTGAGTTATTCGCTCCTGTGGCTAAGAACAACACCAGTCTCACACCTGCAAGGTGAGCAGCTTTGGTAAAATCCGTGACTCACAATGGCCAACTGAGAGTGGAATTGAGGTCTACCTCTCTGGGAAGAAGGAGGATGCGGTGAAGGGTGGAGAGTGGTTTTTTCCAGTGTGTTTTGCCCAGCAAAACATGCTTTGAATCTTGGTGGTAGCCAGCCCAGCAAGTGGAGGTTGAAAGAGACACCACCATGAAAAGAGTCACCAAAGATTGCCTCTTGCTGGCAGGCCTGGAAACTGCAAGAAAAAAAAAAGCATTTTGGAGTCACAAATCACATCACCATTAGATCTGGTCTGTGTCACATTAGTGGATCCCTGGCCCTGTTTTTAAAGATTTAAAATAAGATGAATCAAAAATCAAAGAAGAGTTGTAAAACAAAACCACTAAGCAAGAGGGAGAAACTAACCATCAGAGTAAATTCACCATTATATTCAGATGCCTAGACATCAGTCAAAAATTACAAGCTATATTGAGAAATAGGAGATATAGCTCAGCAAAAGGAACAAATCAAACATCTTTATGAAAAAGAGGATTTAAGACAACTAATCAATGATGTTAACACAAATCTACTAAATCAATTCAAGGAGTTGAAAGAAAATATAGCTAAAATGATAAAGACTATCAAGAAAACAATAGGTAAGCATAAAGAACAATTTAAAAGCCTGCAGAGAAAAGTAACAGAGCTTATGGGAATGAAAGTCATAGTGGATGAGAATAAAAATACATTAGAGCAGATTTGTATATAACAGCAGATTTGAATTAGCTGAGGACAGAATTAGTGAATTAGAAGACACAATATCTGGACTTGAAAAGACAGGGCAACAGAAAGAGAAAAGAATGGAAAAAATTAAACAGAGTTACAGGAAATTGAATGATAATATGAAACATACATACACATTATGTGTCCCAGAAGAAGAAGAAAACAGAAAGAGGGCAGAAAGAATGTTGGAGGAAATAGTGACTGAATAATTCTCAACCCTTATGAAAGACAAAAATATCAACTTTCAAGAAGGACTACACACTCCAAACAGAATAAATTTGAATAGAGCTATTCTAAGACATCTATTCTTTAGAATGTCAAATGCCAGAAATAAAAAGAAGATTTTGAAAACAGCAAGAGAAAAGCAATGCAACACATACATGGGAAGTGGAATAAGACTAAGTGCCAATCACTTATCAGAAACCATGGAGGTGAAAAAGCAGTGGTATGATATATTTGAGGTACTGAAAGAGAAAAAACTGCCAGCCAAGAATTATTTATTTCTCAGAGCTGTCCTTCAAAAATGAGGGTGAATTTAAAGTCTTTACAGACAAACAAAAACTGAGAGTTTGTTACCAAAAGTCTGGATATATAAGAGATAATAAAGGGTATGCTGCAGCTTGAAAGGAGAAGACAAGGGCAAGAGACTTGGAGAAGGTATAAAAATGAAGATTACTATTAGGGTAACTAAAAGGGTTAAACGACAGACAATAGTAATATATGACAATGGAAAGCCAAAAGATAAAATGGATAAATTAAGTAATGTCTTTAGAGTAATAACATTGAACATTAATGTATTGAACACCTGAGACAAAAGATATACACTGACATAATAGATTAAAAAAATATGGACCATCTATATGTTGTCTGCAAGAGACTCACTTTAAGTGCAAAGATATAGTCAGGCTGAAAGTGAAAGTTTGGGAAAAGATATTCCACACAAATAGTAACTAAAAATGATCTAGAGTACTGATATCAGACAAAATATATTTTAAATGCAAAACTGTCATAAGAGATGAAGGTGGTCATTATATATTAATAAAAGGGCCAATTCACCAAGAAAAAATAAAGATCATAAATATTTATATACCTAACCTGGTGCTCTGATATACATGAGGCACACATTGCCAGTATGGAAGGGAGAATTTGACATCTCTACAATAATAGTTGGAGACTTCAATACACCATTATCAGCATTGGATAGAACATCTGGACAGAGGATAAATAAGGAAACAGAGAGTTTGAATAATATTGTAAATGAACAAGACCAAACAGACATTTATACAACCTTACAACACAAAAAAATGCGGGACATACATTCTCAAGTGCCCATTGATCTTCTTTTTAAGATAGACCATATGTTGGGACACAAGACAGGTCTCAATAAATTTAAAAAGACTGAAATTATATAAAGTACTTTCTCTGATCAAAATGGATTGAAGGTGGAAATCAATAACAGTTGAAAAGAGGAAATAATCACAAATATATGGAGATTAATCAACACACTCTTAAATAATCAGTGGGTAAAAGAAAAAATTGAAAATCAGTAAATATCTTGAGATGAATGAAAATAGATTACAACATATCAAAACCTATTGGAATCATACAGCATTTGCCCTTTTGTGTCTGGCTTGCTTCATTCAACATTACGTTGTCCAGCTCATCCATGTTGCCATATGCTTTACAACTTCATTTCTTCTTAAAGCTGCATAATGTTCCATCATGCGAATACACCGTAGTTTGTTTATACATTTATCAGTTGATGGACACCTGGGTTGCTTCCAACTTTTGGCAATCATGAATAATACTGCTATGAACATAGATGTGCAGATGTCCCTGCTCTCACTTTTTCTGGATATATACCCAGTAGTGGTATTGCAAGGTCATGTGGCAAATCTATATTCAACTTCTTTAGGAACTGCCCAACAGTCCTTGACAGTGGCTGTACCATTCTGCATCCTCACCAACAGTGAGACTGGAACAAAATGTGTTCCTGTCTCTCCACATCTTCTCATACACTTGTAATTCTCTGTCTTTAATAGTGGCCATCTGATAGGTGTGAAATGATCTCTCATTTTAGTTTTGATTTGCATTTCCCTAATCATTAGTGATGTTGAAAATTTTTTCATGGTTTTTTTTTTGTCATTTATATTTCTTTTTGGACAAATATCTATTCAAGAATTTTGCCCATTTTTCAGTTGGGTTGTTTGTCTTTTTATTATTGAGTTGTAACATCTCTTTATATATCACGGATATTAAACCCTTATCAGATATGTGGTTTCCAAATATTTTCTCCCATCACATTGGCTGCCTTTTCACCCTTTGACAAAGTCCTGTGAGGTGCAAAAGTGTTTGATTATGAGGAGGTCCCACTTATCTGTTTTTTCTTTTGTTGTACATGATTTGGGTGTAAGGTCCAAGAAACCACCACCTACAACAAGGTCTTTAAGATATTTCCCTCCATTTTCTTTTGGTAGTTTTATGGTCCTGGCTTTTATATTTAGGTCTTTAATCCATTTTGAGTTGATTCTTATTATACAGAGAGTGAGATAGGGGTCCTCTTTCATTCTTTTGGTTATAGATATCCAGTTCTCCCAGCATCATTTGTCGAGGAGACTGTTTTGTTCTATTAACATGGAATTGGTAGATTTGTCAAATCCAGTTGGCTGAAGAAGTGAGGTTTTATTTCTGGACTCTCAATTCTATTCTATTGATCGATGTGTCTATCTTTGTGCTAGTACTGTGCTGTTTTGACCACTGTAGCTTTGTAATATGATTCCAGGTTGAGCAGTGAAATTTCTCCCATGTTGCTCTTCTGTTTTAGAATGCTTTTGGTATTCGGGTGCACTTTCCCTTCCAAATGAATTTGGTAATTGCTTTTTCTATTTCTGTAAAGTAGGCTGTTGGAATTTTGATTGGTATTGCATTGAATGTATAAATCAGTTTGGGTAGGATTGACATCTTCACCATATTTAGTCTTCCAATCTATAAACACAGAATATTTTTTCATTTGTTTAGATCTTTATTCATTTCTTTTAGCATTGTTTTGTAGTTTTCTGCATATATTTCCTGTACTTCCTTGGTTAAATTAATTCCTAGATATTTGAATCTTTTTGTTGCTATTGTAAATGTAATACTGTATGATTGCATTACTATGAGCTAAATATATTGTGTAACATATTGTATGATTCCATTTATATAAAATGTAAATATAAATCAATTTATAAAGATGAAATTTGTTAGGTGGTTATGTGGGGCTAAGGAAGGCATGCTAAGTGGAGTTTTTCTTTTTGGAGTAATGAAATCCAAAATTTTTTGTGATGATGAATGCACAACATTGTGATTATACTAAAAGCAATTGATTATAAACTTTAGATAGATCATATGGTATGTGAATATATCTCAATAAAATGGCTTTATAAAGAAGTAAATAATTGTACAAGAATAGCCAGAAAAATCAACTATGTACAGCAGGGGAAATATAGAGAGATTGAGGGGTGAAGAATTTTCTTGTTTGTTTGTCTGATTTTTTGTATATTACTATTATTATTGAAATAATGAAAATGCTCTAATAATGATTGACTTGATGAATGCACAACTATGTGATAATACCAAATACCATAGATTGTACACTCTGGATGAATTGTATGCTTTGTTAATAAGTATCAATAAAATAGATTTGTTTAAAAAACCTATAAGATACACAGAAGGCAGTGCTGAGAGGGAAATTTATAGCCCTCAGTGTTTAAAATAAAAAAGAAGAAAGACCTAAAATTTAAGACCTAACTGCACACCTGGAGGAACTAGGAAAAGAATAGAAAACAAATCACCAAACAAGCCAAAGGAAAGAAATAACAAAGATTAGAGCAGAAATAAGTGAAGTTGAGAACAAAATAAATAAAAAGAATCAACAAAACTGAAATTTGGTTTTTTGAGAAGATCAATAAAATAAGCAAACCCTTAGCTAACTAACAAAGAAGAAATAGAGAAGATCCCATTATATAAAATTAGAAATGAGAGTGTGAACATTACCACTAACTCCACAGAAATAAAAGATATCATAAGAGGATACTATTAATAACTGTACACCAACAAACAAGACAACAATGAAGGAAAGGACAAATTCTTAGAAACACACAGACAATCTTCACTGACCCTTGAAGAAATGGAAGACTTCAACAAACCAATCACAAGTAAAGAGATTGAAACAGTTATCAAAAACCTCCCAAAAGTGAAAAGCCAAGGACCAGATGGCTTCACAGGTGAATTCTACCCAATCATTCAAAGAAGATCTAATAATGATTTTTCTCAAACTCTTCCAAAAAATGGAACAAGAAGGAACACTATGAAACATAGTCTATGGAGCCAACATTACCACAGCCAGATAAAGATACTATTTAAAAAATTACAGCCCAATTTCTCTAATGAATATAGATGCAAAATTTCTCAAAAAAATACTTGCTAACCAAATCCAAAAGCACATTAGAAGAATTATAAACCATGATGAAGTGGGTTTTATCCCCAGTATTCAAGGGTGGTTCAACACAAGGAAATCAATTAGTGTAATAAATTGATTATAAATACACATTAATAAATTGAAAGGAAAAAATCACATGGGTATCTCAATTGACACAGAAAAGGCATTTGATAAAATACAGCATCCTTTCATGATAAAAAATCCTCTGAAAAATAGGAAGAAGGAAACTTTCTCAACATAACAAAGTACATAAGGAAAACCCACAGGTGACATTGTACTCACTGGTGAAAGATTGAAAATTTTCCAACTGAGATTGGGAACAGGACAAGATGCCCACTGTCACCGATGCTTTTTCAATATTGTGCTAGAAGTTCTAGCTAGAAAAATTAGACAAGAAAAAGAAATAAAATGCATCAAATAGGAAAGGAAGAATAAAACTTTCACTATTTCCTGATGATGTGATCCTATACTTAGAGAATACCAAAAATGTTACAGCAAAGATACTAGAAGAACTAGAAGAGTTCAGCAAAGTGACAGAGTACAAGATTAATATGAAAAAATCAGCAGCTTTTCTATATACTACTAAGGTGCAATCTGAGGAGGAAGTGAGAAAAAAGTGCCATTTACAATAGCGACTAAAAGAATAAAATATTTTGGAATAAACCTAGCCAAGAGTATAATTGACCTGTGTTCAGAAAACTACAAAACATAGCTAAAAGAAATCAAAGATGTAAATTAATGGAAAGATATTTAGTGTTCATGTTCTGCAAGACTAAATATTGTTAAGATGCCAATTCTACCCAAACTGATTTACAGATTCAACACAATCCCATTAGAAATCCCAACAGCCTTTTCATCAAAATCTTAAAGCCAAATATCACATTTATTTGGAAGGATAAGAGGCCCCGAATTGCCAACAATGTCTTAAAAAAGAAGAACGAAGTTGGAGGACTCTCACTTCCTGACTTTAGAGCATATTACTTAGTTACAGTAGTAAAAACAGAATGGTACTGGCATTAAGATAGACATACTGACTAATGGATACCAATTGAGAATTCAGAAATAAAGCCTCACATCTACAGTCAAGTGATTTTTGACAAGGTTAGAACAGTCAAGTAAACAAATAGTGCTGGGAGAACTGGATATCCATAGCCAAAAGAAAGAAAGAGGACCCCTATCTCACACCTTACACAAAAATTAACTCAAAATGGATCAAGGGCCTAAATATAAAAGCTGGAATCATAAAACTCCTAGAAGAAAGTTTAGGGAAACATCTTTGAGATCTTGTGTAGGTAATGGTTTCTTAAGCCTTACACCCAATGCATGAGCAATTCAAGAAAAAATAGACAAATGAGACCACCTCAAAATTAAACACTTTTGTCATTCAAATGATTTGTTAAGAAGGTGAAAGGCAGCCTACTCTATGGGAGAAAATTTTCAGTAACCACATATCTGATCAGGGTTTGATCATGTTATAAAAAAAGATCATACAACTCAATAAAAAAGACAAGCAACCCCATTTTAAAAAATGAGCAAAAGACTTGAATAGACATTTTTCCTTAGATGTACAAATGGACAAAAAACACATGAAAAGATGTTCAACATCACTTACAATGAAAAAAATGCAGGTAAATCTACAATGAAATATAATTTCACACTTTAAAGAATGACCATTATTAAAAAACTGAAAACTAAGTGCTGGAGAGAATGTAGAGACACTCCACTGTTGGTGGGAATGTAAAATGGTGAAGCTTCTGTGGAAGACAATTTGGCAGTTCCTCAGGAACCCAATATAGAACAGCCGTATGATCTGGTAATCCCTCTACTGGTAATATATTCAGAAGACCTGAAAGCAAGGATGTGAAAAGACATTTGAACACCAGTGTTCATAATAGCATTATTCACAATAGCTAAAAGACAGAAACAATCCAAGTGTCTATCAACCAATAAATGGATACACAAAATGTGATCTATACATATAATGGAATACTATTCAGCTGCTAGAAGAAATGAAGTTGAGATGCATAAGACAACATGGATGACTCTTGAAGCCATTGTATTGACTGGAATAAGCCAGGCACAAAAGGACCAATATTGTATGGCCTCACTAATATGAATTGAAAATGCTGTGTAAACTTATGGAGTTGAACTATAGAGTAGCTGTTACTTGGAGATGGACGAGGGTTGAGAAGTGGAAGCTGATGATGAATGTATGTAAAACACTCCAGTAAGAGTATTAAGACCCATATTGAATGAGGTGGGTTACACCTTAGCTGAAGTAGCCTCACCAAAAGGTCCTACTTACAATGGGTTTACACCCACAGGAATAATTTAGATTTAAGAATATGTTTTTCTGGGGTACATACAGTTTAAAACCATCACACTTACTATAGAGAGATCATGGTTGGATAGAAATACCCATAGTTAGGTCATAAGATGACTACCATACTCCACTCCTTTGGATAATCAGAACCCATTCTCACCAACAATACAACATATGGTACATTTACCAGTAACAAAAATAGCACACTTAAGATATAACTATATCTCATAAAACTAATATATTCTCACTTTCATCCCAGAAAATCTCATCTGTCACCATATCCTTCAATATGCTATTTTAAATCTCTTCTAGTTCAATGACAATCCAATGTTAATATCCTGTAATGTAACAATAAATTGTAATGATAACCACCACCAACATTATATCTTATAAAAATAAAATGTTAAATTAAAAATGATAAATATTGAAATAATTGGTTAAGTACAAAAAATGTATACAATTCAAGGAAGTAAATATGCATAGTGCTGAAGTTCTCATTTCAGTCACAATCCCAAGGAAATATGTGCAAGATTATAAATTTCTTTTTTTTTTAATTAATTTTCTATTTTTAAAGAAGCTTCAGATTACATAAATATTACATAAAAATATAAGGGATTCCCATATGCCCCACTACCTCCCACACACAGTTTCCCACATTAATAACATCTTTCATTAGTGTGGTAGATTAGTTACAATTGATGAACACATATTGAAGCATTGCTACTAACCACGGACTACAGTTTACATTAGAGTTTACACTTTGTCCCTCACAATTTTGTAGGTTATGACAAAATATACAATGGCCTGTATCCATCACTGCAATGTCATGTAGGACAACTCCAATGTCCCAAAAATGCCCCCATATTACACCTATTCTTCCCTATCCCATCCCTCAGAATGTCTGGTGGCCACTGCCTTTATATAAATGATGAGTACTTCCATTGCTAGAATAATGATAACTCTATAGTATAATAATAATAAGTCTACTTTGGTCCATTGTTCATTCCCCAATCTTGAGGATTTTAGGATGGTGATGTCCACTTGGTTTCTAATTGACAGGGAGCTTAGATGCCATGGGGCAAGATGGATGGAACTATCTTGCATGCTGTTGCAGACACTCTCTTTTCCTTGGGATTGGCACTGTCTATCATCATCACTTTGTTAATTGTCCTGGGTGAGTCCAATGACCTGTAGAGTTCATGTTGCAACTCTGCTAAAATTCAGGGCTCAACTGGCATATGGACAGATCAAAGATTTAAGTGTCTGGGACATATATTTATTAAGTATACTGCTAATTATAGCTCAAATAAAAGGGGCAGAAGAGCCATGTGTAGAGAATCTATAAATGAATCTAACTCTGTTACACTGAGTGCACAAATTCCAAAGGCCTACTGACAGGTCGCCGAACTCCTGAGCTGTATGTCCTGTTTAAATATTTTTGATGTCTCTAGAGCCCTCAGGAGCCCCACTGTTTGAGGCATTGCTTATTATATACTGCCTAAGATTTACCTCCTGAAGGCCTCCTTGTTGCTCAGATGTGGCCTCTTTCTAAGCTGAACTCACATATAAATGCATTACCTTCCCCCCAGCATGGGGCATGACTCCTGGGGATGAGCCTCCCTGGCACCGAGGGATTAATTCCAAGAGCCAACTAGCAATGTATCTGGAAAAAGACCTTGACCAAAGGGGGAAATGTAAATACAAATGAGTTTTTATGGCTAAGAGATTCCAAATGAGTAGGGAGGTCATTCCAGAGGTTATACTTATGCAAGTCTCAGCAGTATCTCATTGACTGCCACAAAGTTTATAAATTAGTCTTATTTTTAATAACAAAAAATTGGAAAGAGTTCAAGTATAGATGGCATACACACATGGTCTTGTGCTATACAGCTATTAAAAGGGATGAGAATAATCTCTATGAATGAACATATTTAAAGTACACAGTTAATTTTTAAAAGCAAGATATAAAATAGCATCTCTCTATATTAAAAATATATAAAATAGTGTACACATATTATGATCATTTGGTGCAAAACAAAGGAAATTAGAGACTAGGTTCATTTAAACAAACATGAACACATAGTCTTCCATTTGAAAAAACAGAAGGATAAGTATGAAACAAATAAGAATTGCTACCTATAGTGCATAGGAACCCTTGCAGAACAATACCTTCTAAATTGTTTTTATATTTGTTTCATGAAAATATATTCTTTTTTCATAAGTGAAACAATTTACATTTGATCTAGAATCTATAAGGCCCTCTTGAAAGTCAAGAATTCAGTAACCTATTCAGAAAATGGATATAAACAGATGGAGTATAGAGGAGGAAATCCAAAAGGCTATAATCCACAAAAGGCATGCTTATATTCAATGGTACACAGAGAAATGCAAATTGAAACAATATGGAAATGTTACTTTATACCTTAGCTGATATAGCTTTGTATGGGGGATATAGATGTATAGGACCTACTGGAGGGAATATAATTTAGCACGCCCATTCTTGAAAGCAATCTGAGAGTCCTACTGGCTCTCATAGAATCTGGTATTTTGGTTGGGAGCTCAATCACAATTCTTTAAACTTCTCTATGAGTACCCTGCAGTTTCTGGGTTCATAGTGTCCTTTTACAAAAAAAAGTTTAATGTTTTCTTTTACCAGGTAGTTCAGTGATTTACCAACCTAGAAACCAATTAGTTTATTTGTGTTTGCTCAGTAATTGTATCAGGTACATAGTGTAAATTTAAAACCCAAAACTAGAGGAAGGCAGGATCGGGGCTAAACATTTTCAAGGGAAATATATTTTCCATAATCCTGTACCAGCACCAAGACAACAAGTTTTCTTGTCTACATACTTTGTTGATGGGCTGATTATTTCCAATCCATCCTTTCAGTGTTTTTATTATTAGTATTAATTTATTTATTTATTTTAGATAAGAAAGAACTTGGCAGAAAAGATAATCAGTGACAAATGAGTGAGCTGCTACTTAGTAAGGGAAGGACACTAAAGGCTATAAAATAGTGGGATCAAGATCCTGATGCAAAAATGAGCTTTGCTATTCAGAAGGTATATACACATCTTCTGAATAGAGCAAAGAAAAAGGAGAAGAATAAAGATAAAAAAATTTTCTTAATTGAAAATTAATTACAAAAGTTCATGGAGTTTGGCTTGCTTCTCTTTATTAAAAGAAGAAAAACCACCTTATTTAAGGGGGAAAGTATCTCACTGGACAATAGTTCTCTATCTTGGTTACACATAGGAATCTTCTGGAGACTCTTAAAATTTATTAATGCCAGTTTCTCACTAACAGAGTTATAAATATAATTGGTCTGTGTTGTGTCCCAGGCATTGGGATTTTTTTAAAGCTTCTCACGTGATTTTAAAGTGAAGCCAAGGTTGAGAATGACAGGCATAGGAGTATTTTTGCAACAATGCCAAAGCTGTATCATTTTAATAATAGGGGATATGGAAAAAATATGTCAATGTACATTATGGACCATAGTTAGTGGTAATAGGCTGATGATATTATCTCATAATCTTTAACAAATGTTCTACAACAGTGTGGTGTGGTGGTGAAGGGGTGTTGTATGGGAATTTTACAAATGTCCATATTTAATTTGTAGTTCACAACTTTTGTAATAAAAATATATTTTTTAAAAGTTTTTAATAGACTTTGTGCAAAATGAGATTGAAACCACTTGTCATAGATTCAAGGATTGTAGAACACAGAGAAGCTCTAACTGAGATTGGTTATATGTGGTATTGTAGTACTAATAACCAGCATGTGTTTAAAACAGTTTTTAACAATTTTGGGGCACATAGTAACATGAATAAGAACAAAAACTATGAGAGTTAAGACATCTCTAAGAACCTGAAAAAAAATTACAATTTATTTATTCCAAATATCCATGCATATACCCAAGGTGAAAGTGGCCATTAACTTCTCTGATAATATACATCCAGATATTTTACCTAGCCCATATATATTCCAGAAGAAAGTCCTCTTGTAAACGAAAATCTTTATCCATGGACTGGACATTTCAAAATAAAGTAAATGCATTTGACCAAAAACTGAACTTAATGGGGACACACTAGGTATGAAGAAAAATTTATCCCACATTTGAATGGCTTTCATTCCTTAATGAAGTAGTATTTTTCTTCCTCATTTGAAGATAAAAACAGAAATGAAAATAAGATTTTCATTGCCAAGATATTGACCTAGATGCTTTTGTATGTATGTGTGTATACAGACTACTTGATGTAGTATAAAATGTATGTGCTAGAAACTGCTGTGTTTACTCACAACACTCAAAGAACCACAACTACATGGTTATGACTTAACCACACAATTGAGTCTTTCGTGTTTCCTCAATAGCAGTGTTTCTCAAATCTTCACCTTTATAGATGGGGGGAAAATCATGAATTCTTGAAGAATTTAAATTATTTTCATTATAAAATTTTAAAAATATAATCATAAAACTATGTATAAGTTCCTTCTAACAATAGCTTTTTTATATTTTTAAAAACCAAACCAACATGATGAGTTAAATACAATCAAGTCATATAATAAATTCTCAAATTAATAACACTGAAAATAACATGAAGGTTATTATTGATAACAAATGCCATTTCCAAAAAAAAAGATAAATGCCTTTAAGGGAAGAGTTTCTTCTTTTCTTTAGCTATTTTTTTTCCTTACTTTCATTTCTATTGCCAAATTCAACTACCAGAACAACAGTAAAATTCTTTGTTTGTACAGTACATCATTTAAACATAAAATCGGCATCTATTCTTTTCTCGTTAGCCCACAACTACCAAGCTTGGAGCCAGTGCAACAGTAAAGACCAATAAGATGGATCTTGAAAGCATATTATAGTATTTAGTTGTAAGGTAACCATTCAGAGTTACAGAATACAATAATTTTAACTTTTGTTATCTTATTGAAAAGAATAACACAATATTTTATAGAGAATTTACAGAATTCTGAGGCTATATTCCTTCTCCTCTGTTTGGAAAAACACAAAAAACAAAGTGCTGAGTTATTGCTCCAAAAATTATGAATGCCAAAAGCAGTAATATCTTATCTGCACAGGCTATCTATGTAAATCATGAAGAGCTGGCTACTTCTATATCTCAGTTTCTTCTATTACAAAATAAAGATAATATCATTACCAATCCTGGCTTCCTGCTGTTAAGGGTCATCAGATGTGTCATAAACACAACATTGTAGGCTATCTTACTTTTTAATTACAAGAACACATTTGAGTTTTGATCTCATAAAGACCTTCCCCATTGTTAACTTCTAGAAAGTTTAAAAATATAATTCTAACTGTAATAGGTGTCAGAAACTCACACAATTTTTAGACAAAAGAAAGCTTAGAAGAGCATTGCAGAATGAAAAGATAATTACACAGTAGCTAAATGAAATGTTAAATGCAGTAACTAAAATGAATTTAATAAAAGACCTTTATTATTTTATTCTTAATTTGTTACAAAGTTAATGTTAAAATCGCTATTGGTAAGGGATGGTTATATTATCCACTTATATCTACAGTATTTTCACTTTAGAAAAGTATTGCAAATCTCAACGCTTAACAGGAAAATAATTGAACTATTTCAATCAAAAATGGTTTATATATCTGAAATTAAATATTTAAAATATAATTTAAAAATGCATAATTTTAAAAACTGGGGAAAAAAAAACCATGTAACCACTTAATACTGGGCATGGGTGGGTTGCCACAATTGTTTGACAATGGCTACTTCCAATCTGCAATAGAAGGATCTGCCTACTTGAGTAAGTACAATATGGTGCATAGTTTTATAAAATTTCCAGTTTTATCCATGAATTTTCCCACCAAATAAAATTCAAAATTACCCTTGTGAAATTGAAGTTACAAGTTGCCCACTGTATACCAAATTATGTACTAGGGAGAGAACTGACAGTAAACAAATGAAGAAAATTAAATTTACTAAAATTTACCTAATTTTTACTACCTCCTAAAACAGAAATGAATAGAATTAAGCTAACTAGAAACAATAAGAGAAATTGGTGTCCAATTCTCTTAGAAATTTCACAAGCATTGCATCACACTTCATCTCTTCTGAAATGAGCTGAGCTTTCAAATTTGTGTTTACTGGATCATTGTAATGTGAACTGACATACCAACTGTGGCTCTCAGGAGAGAATGATAATTTTTCTGAAGCACATTTAACTAATGGGTCTGTAAATGAGTTTAAAAATCTGTGAAAACTATATCATTACAAAAACAGCATGAGTATTCACTATCAGTCTCCATCTTTGTTCCAATTTATCTTCTTTTGCTCATTCTTCTATTCCTTTTCGGTTATCTTATATTTTCAGGAATTCTTGTCTCCCATATCAACACATATGTCAATTCCTCATCTTTGCATTTACTCTCAAAATAGTCCACTTAGATTCCAATAACTTCTCTTATCATTTAGCAAAGTTTCAAGACATGGCTTTAAATGTTTTGCTCTTTTGTTTTATGTATCACAATTATAAGTAAGAGGAAATCCTATTCTATGCCTCGATCAAACTCTTCTGAAACCCAGTATATGAATTGTTGGCATTGGCTTATTCTCAGTCAGGTAAGTTATGCAGGGAAGTTATGCGCAGAAAACTTAGAAATGCATATTAAGGATCCATTTCTTATGTTACTTCTCTAAGAGAAAAGACAGGAGGACTCCTCAGAGATCTGTATGAGTGTCAGTGGTTGGTAGAGCGAAGAAGGTCAAGAGCTCAGCCATGTAGTTAGATAATTTTTGGGATTAACTAACTTCTAACGTTATTTACCAAATGTATGTCCTTGAAACATTGAATGATGAACAGACATTGAACTTCTCTGAGCTCAGTTATATGTAATATAGGACTATAATAGTCCTTCAGTTAGTGTAAGGATTAAATGAGCATATGCAAAGCACTGAGCAGAAAGACTAACACATAGTAAGTGTTAAAAATAATTAAATATTATTTTACTGGTGATAATCTGAGTAGAATCCTTTGGTGGCTCTGATAAGAAAAGAAGAAAGGAAGCCATTTTGAAACATCCTCAGATCCTTTTCCAAAACAAAAACCTATTCTCTACAGAAGACATTGTCAAAGTATAACACCAAAATCTTATCAGAACTGGAAAACTGGGATAAGGGAATTCCACTTTCACTCCTTCCTTCTCCAGCTAGTTTGTCTCACACAAAGGAAACAAAAACAATAAACAAAACAAAAACATAGCCATGGACAGGATTTCAAGAAAATTCATTGGTACTGATACAGCCAAAGGAGAGAGTGCAGGGCAGAGAAGAAAAACAAAAACAAAAACTATATCACATAGATGGGACAAAAACACACCAAGCCATAGTCTCACTAATAAACTGTGACTTACTCTAAAGATTATAGAAAACTTCCCTCCCCCAAAGCCTACCACCTACCTACCAATGCTTCAGTGGATTTTAACTGAAAGAACCTCAAGACACAGACTCTGCCTGAGTAGTCATATAATCAGAAGCTCCAAAGGCAAGGACACAAGAGGTATCTGAAGCCCTGGTACCAAACACTACAACAAACATTAAATCCAATTGAGTCATTAACAATATTAACATAAGTCTTTAACTATAGGCCAATTTAACATCCATTACTTATATGTGTTTGGCTTTCAACAAAAGATATAAGGCATACCAAGAGGCAAGACAGGAAAAAAAAACAAAGTTATATTTGTCTTTGAAAAGACAAAGCTTTCATTAGGACCAGTTTCAGGTCTGATACAAATATTGGAATTATCAGACAAGGAGTTTTTAAGTAACTATTATTAGTAGATAGGGACTTTAGTAGAAAAAGTAGAAAACATGCAACAGCAATGGATAATGTCAGCACAGAGATGAAAACTATAAGAAAAACAAGCAGAAATCCTAGAAATTAAAAAAAAAAAACTTTGAAGGGCTCATCAGTAGATGCAACATAGGAAAGGAAATAAACACTGAACTTGAAGATAGGTCAATAGAAACTTCCCAAAATGAAATGTAAAGAGTAAAATGGCATAATATAATCAGAACAGATCATGCAAAAACTGTGGGGTAATATCAAAAGGTATAACAGAAACAAAATTGTAATTAGACAAGGAAATTAAAGAATGGGACAGAAATATTTGAAGTAATAATGGCTGAGGTTTTCCAAAATGAATGACAGATAAACAAACCACAGGTTGAGGAATCCTAGAGAACACTGAACAAGATATTAACCAAATTTGCCACACCAAAGCATTTTATATTCAAACTTCAGAAAAGTGAGACAGGGAAAATCTTGAAATCATTAGGGTGACGGGCATTTTATTCATAGAAGAACAAAAATAAGTCATATAAGGAAGAAGAGACTGAAGTGGAATAGTAGAGTGTTGAAAGAAACAAAAATGCAAACCTAGAATTCTCCTTCAAAAGTGAAAGAGAAATAAAGAATTTCTCAGACAAACTCAAACTGAGGGAATACATTTCCAGCAAACTTGCACAGTTAAATTGTTAAAAGAAACTCTTCAGGCAGAAGGCGAGTGATATAGGTCAAAGAGTTTAATCTATATAAAGAAAAGTAGAGCATTGGAAAAGGAATATATGAAAATAAAGTAAAATATTTAATCTTTCTTATTCTTAATTTATCTAAAATATTACTTTTGAAAATAATATTGCTAGCAATGTATTGGGTGGTTATTGTATATGGATAGCCAGCAATGTCAAAAGAATGAAAAAGAGAAATTGGGAATCCTCTAACATATTTGCACTACAGAAAAGACACAAAGACCAAATGCAGTGAATAGAAAGCTGTTCCTAAGATGGTAGATTTGAATTAAACTATATCGATACTGTAATTGTGAAGGGCCTTAAACGTAATTTTTTTTCTTTTTTTTTTTTTATTATGGGTAAAAATAAAAATTCTCACAATACATACAAACATTTGCAAAATGATATATAAATATATATGCATATATGTGTATTTGCTTACAAAAATGTTATTTTTATATATATATATATACATATATTTTAAGAGGTGCTTAGATTACCTAAAATATTACATGGAACCCACTGGGATTCCCATGTTGCCCACCTCCCACACCTCCCACCACATCCCACACAAACATCTCCCACA
>JAKSZT010053946.1:3097979-3176961 GCA_026826555.1 Tolypeutes matacus | reverse complement strand
CCCTTCTGGCGCCAAGCTCCAGCGTCACCGGGCTGCTCAGTATATCAGTTTGAGTGCAGATTCGGGTCTGCTCTCAGCCTGGTGCTGCTTCAGTTCGGCTTATCTGCTCCCCAAAGCTATGGGGCGGTGCAGGCAGCCAGATCAATGTCTAAAAATATAAAATACCCTTCCTTGTCTTCCAACCGAACCCTCCCTTCTTTGGGAAGTGTCCCTTCCTCCTGGCTCCGCAGCGGCCCGGGTCTTATCCCTGGGTGGCTAGGGAAATCAGCTGCGTTCCCCGACCAAAATCCCCCCTCCGGTTCACCGGGTGCTGACTAGCTCGTTTGCTCTGTTCACACAAGGTCCAAGGGGCGCCAGGCAGCGAGATCCCCAGAAAATAAAAGTTTTTCGCCCCGCCCGCGGCTCCAAATGGCCGTTTTATTTATTTTTTTTCCGTAACCGCGGGGCTCAGCCGCCTGTGCCAACCTCCACCGGCAGCCTCAAAACTCACGAATCTCCACCGTTTGGTTCATGCCGGGTTCATGCCGCCGATCCGCGCAGATAGATGTCCCAAGCTTCTCACTCCACGCTTGCACAGCACAGACCCCCGGGCAGGACCCCGTCCCCAATCCGCCTTGCTCTGGGAGCTTGCAGTGTGCGCCCTCCTACACCAACGCCATCTTGCCCCAGCCTTAAACATAATTAAAGACAGAGTTTGTTGAATTGGATAAAAATAAATCAAAACTTCATGTTGTCTACAAGAAATCCACTTAAATATAAAGACTCAGATGGTTTAAAATTAAAGGTGTGGAGAAAGATATATCATGCTAATACTGATGAAAAGAACACTGGAGTAGTTATATTAATTTTAGGTGATGAAGATCTTCAGAACAAGGAAGATTATCAGAGATAAAGAGGGACATTATATAATGATAAAGGGGCCTATTTGCCAAAAAGACATATGCTCCTAGATATGCAAGTACTTAATAACAGAGTGTAAAAATACGTGAGGCAAGAACTGATAAAACTGAAAGGAGAAATAGACATATCCACTGTCATAGCTGGGACTTCAACACCCTTCTGTCAGTAGTTGCTAGTTCAAATAGGCAGAAAATCAGTAAGCATATAGCAGACCTGAACATCATTATCAGTCAATTTGGATTCATTAATATTTATAGACTACTTCATCCAACCACAGCAGAACACAAATTCTTCTCAAGCATACATGGTACATTCCTTAATGTAGTTATGGCAGGCCATGAAACATACTTTAACAAGTTTAAAATAATAGAAATGATACAAAGTATGTTCTCAGATAAATGTAATCCATCATATTAAAAGACTGAATAGGATTAACATTTGGTTTTATCAATAGATGCAGAAAAATAATTTAACAAATTTTAATGACGGATCATGACAAAAACTGAGACAAAAATCTATGAATAGAAGGGAACTTCCTTAAATTTTTATTTTATATATACAAAAAAACATATAACTAACATCATAGTTATGGAGAAAGACTGAAAATTTGATCCCTAAACTCAGGAATAAAGCAAGATATCCTCTTTCACCACTTCTATTCATTATCAACTGGGAGAACTATTAATTGCAATAAAACAAGAAAAGTAAAATACAAGTATACAGATTGGAAAGGAGGAAATAAACATGTCTTTAGTCATAGATGGCATGTTTGCCTATGTAGAGCTCAAAGAATCTAGAAAAACTAATAAGCAAGCATAACAAAATCACTGGACACATTGTCAAAATACAAAAGTGCTTTTTAACATACTAGCAAAGAACACTTGGAAGATGAAATTTAAAAATAAATATACAATTTACAATGGCATCTAAAATGAAATTCTTAGTTACTTAACATTAAATGTATATAATTTATAACATAATATATACAGAATCTGAATGTAGAAAATGACAAAACCTGATGAAGGAAATCAAGAAATACATAAGAAAATAGATATTCTGTGTTAACTCACTGAGAGATTCAAAAGTTTAAGATGATGATTACCATCAACTTGATCTACAGATTCAATACAATTCCAATAAAAATCCTAATGAGTATTTTTTGTAGATATTGAAAAACTGATTTTAAAATTTACGTAACAATGTTGGAGGACTCTACTCAATTTCAAGGCAATATAAAGCTACAGTATTCAAGACAGAATGCTATTGGTGACATAGTTCTTCAGAGGGACATACCAGAATGGCCAGAAATAGACCCACCCATGTATGTCAACAAAGTTTTTCTTTTTCTTTTTCTTTTTTTAGGAGGTGTGGGGTATTGAACCATGAGCCTTGTACATGGGAAGCAGGTGCTCAACCATTTGAGCTACATCTGACCCCCAAAAAAGTTTTAATAAAGGCCCAAATGAAATTCAATG
Organism: Tolypeutes matacus; assembly: GCA_026826555.1. Taxonomy (NCBI): domain Eukaryota; kingdom Metazoa; phylum Chordata; class Mammalia; order Cingulata; family Chlamyphoridae; genus Tolypeutes; species Tolypeutes matacus. The sequence goes on along the minus strand of JAKSZT010053946.1, from coordinate 3,174,586 downwards.
GAGAAAGATAGTCTTTTCATAAAAGTGCTAGAACATTTGGGCATTTACAAGCGAAAAATGGAACCTAGACAGAGATCATACAACTTCCATAAAAGATCTCATGTAAAAGTTACAACTTATGTAAAAGATCTTACAACTTATGTAAAAGCTCAGAATGGTTCATAGACCTAAAGATATTAGAGAAGAAAACATAGGAGCAATTTTGAGTAATCTTGTGTTTTGTGATCAATTTTTAGATATAACACCAAAAGTACGATCCATGAAAGAGAAAACTGAGAAGTTGGATGTTATTACAAACTTTGCTCTGTGAAAGACACTTGGAAAAGTATTTGCAAATCACAAACATAATGAAAGGCTTGTATCAGAATATAAAGGAGTGGATATGGCTCAAGCAGTTAAGTGCCAGCCACATGGGAGGTCCTGGGTTCAAATCCCATTGCCTCCTGGAAAAAAAAAAAAAAAAAGAAACAAACAAACAATAAGCAAAACAAATTTAAACAACAACAACTCAGGGAAGCTGATGTGGCTCAGTGGTTGAGTACAAGCATCCCACATATGAGGTCCCAGGTTCAGGCCCTAGTACCTTGAAAATAACCAACTAAACAAACAAAAAAACACAAGATCTCTTATAACTTAGTAATAAAACAACAAATTCAATGAGAAAATAGACAAAAGTTCTGTACATAGATATTATTATATAGATAAAAATTATATGAAAAGATATTTAACATAAGTTGTCATTAGGGAAATACAAATTTAAACAACAATAAGATGCCATTACAGCCAGTGGGCCCTGGAGGCTCCGGGACAGGGAGAAGGAAAAACAGTTGTAATTCAGGGGCTTTCTTGGGACTTGGGAATGGTCCTGAGTGACATTGCAGTGAAAGATATAGGCCACCTTATATCATCACATAACATGCAGAACTGTGTGGGAGAGAGTGTAGACTACAATGTGAACTATGGTCCATGCTTAATGGCAAAGCCCCAGGATGTGTTTATCAATTGCAATGAATGTGCCACACTAATGAAGGATGTTTATGTGGGAGGGTGTGGGAGTTGTGGGGAGTGGGGCATATAGGAATCCTTATATTTTTTATGTAACATTTATGTAAACTAAGTATCTTTTAAAAAATAATAAAAAATAAATTTAAAAAAAGATACCATTACATACTTGTAAGAATATTTAACAATACCAATTGTTGGTGAGGAAGTGAAGCAACAGGAACTCTCCTTCATTGCTAGTGGGATTGCAATATAGTACAGCCACTTTGGATGAGAATTTGAAAGTTTCTTAAAAGTTAAACAGTATTATCACAGAATGCAACAAGGATGTTCTATTATGGATTGAATTATGCTCCCCCCAAAAAGACATTTTCAAGTCCTAACCCTTGGTCCTTTGAATATGAACTTATTTTTAAATAGGATTGTTCATGATGTTGTTAGTTAAGCTGAAGCCAAACTGGTTTAGAGTGGTTCCTAACCCAATATGGCAAAGGTCCTTAATAAGCAGATGAAAACTAGACACAGCAAGCAGGAGACAAACAGAAAAAAATATGGAGTTTGTGACAGAGGCAGAAATTGACTTTTGCTACAAGCCAAGGAACATCATGAATTGCCAACCACCACCAGAACACCACGGACTTCAATGAAAGGATGGACCTGCTGATTTTAGACTTCTAGCTTCTAGAACCATGATATCATAAATTCTCTGGTATCGTTACAGCAGCCCTGACAAATTAAGATACACTTGTAAGTATTTACCAATTTATTTGAAAAATTATATTTACACATAAACTGGAGCATGAACATTTATAGCAGCTTTATCCATAATCACCCATATCTGGAAGCAACCAAGATGTCTTGGGTTGAATGGATAGACAAATAGTGGTGTATGTATACAATGGAATACAATTCAATGATAAAAAGGAATGAACTATGAATCTACACAACAATAGCAAATAATCTTTAATGTGTATTGTTAAATGTAAGAAAGTAGTATGAAAATGCTACATATTTTATGACTCCTCTTAGATGACATTCTAGAAAAAGTAAAGCTATGTAGAAAAAAAACAGAAAAGTGGTGCCCAGGGGATTGGGAGGCAGTTGTTTTGAATAGGTGAAACATTGTACTTTTTTTATGGTGAAGAAGCTATTCTGTTTGATACTGTGGAATCATGTGGTACATAATAGGCAAATGTCAAAACCTATGACATTTCATAACATAAAGAATGAACCTTAAATATGCACATTTTAAAAAATTGATTAAGACATTATGGGATCCTATTGATGAAATGCAGATTGTGATATCATAATCTAGCTGCACTAAAAATGTTTGACATAAACTCACTAAAGAGTATAAATTTGGAAATTTATATAGACTGTAAGACTAAAGAGAAAAAGAACTGTACATAAGCACTATACTCCAATTGGTAAAATGATTTCTCACTATTGTATGGGATAACAACTCTGGAATCACTATAGCTGTATTCTGGGTTCAAACAAATAAGTAAATGAATGGCGGTTGGTGAGAGCCAGGTTTCCCACTGTTGGAGTGAGAGATTAAAGATAAGCAAGAGCAGAAGCATAGAATGAACCATGTGATTCTGAATAAGAATGGTAGATATTAATATGAGCTGATGTTTACTTTAATGTAGATACAAATTGATATAGAAATAGTTAGAGATGGGTGTGATACATGGGTGACTATGTATACACATACTTCCAAGCTTTCTTATTAAGGGCCCTAGAAACAATAATACCCAGTAGCAGTGAGCAGCCTCAGTACCCAGAACTTGGTTTCTAGTACCATTCCCCAATAAAAGAAACCAGAGTTTCTTGGAGAAATGGTTGATTCTAAGATGGGTTAAGCAAATATACAAGATGAGGCATGAACTATCTTAAAGCGTCAGGTAATAAGGAAATGTCCCCCCTACAAAACACAGAAAACAAAAAGCATAAAAAACAGCCAATTAGGGTAAGTCAAAGGGATGCATTTGCTGACTGAAAGAGCTCCAACCACCAAAACCTGGAATAATTTGAGAGGCAAAATTTTTTTTTAAAGTAATATTTGATTATAACCCAAGGTGTAAAATAAATATCCACAATTCTATGCTGATATAGATAGTTTAATAAGTGAGAGAGAACAGCAAATCTCTTTTATAAGAATTTCAATAATTTATGCAGGTATTACCCTTTCAAGGAGATAAAACATTACTCAACACCCTTTAAATATGGACTGCGCTCAGTGACTTCCTTCTAAAGAATATAGTATGGAAAGGGGCAGAGGTAGGGGGAAATAATGACTTTTCAGGGTAGAAAACTGACAAATTACCTCAGTCAGGCAATGATAGTTAAAATTAATAGTGATAAGTCAGGTTGATGGTGTGTACCTTTAATATGAAAGAATGAATGACACTTTATTTCTGTAGTCATCTTCCTCCAAACCCAAAACTCCAGCAATGAGAAAATAAACAAATTTCAACTGAAGAACATTCTACAAATACCTATACAGTACTCCTAAAAACTCTAAAGGTAATAAAAAACAAGAAAAGTTTGAGAAGGTGTCACAGCAAAGAGGAGCCTAAGGAGATGTGACAACTAAATGTAACATGGCATCCTGGATAGCGTTCTGGAACAGAAAAAGGACTTTAGGTAAAAAGTAAGGAAATCTGAATAAAATAGACTTTAGTTAATAATAATGTATCAATATTAGTTCATTAGTTGTGTTACATATATAATACTAATGTAAGAGCTTAAAAACAGACAAACTGCATATAAGGTATACATGAACACTATATACTCACTCTATACTGCCTTTGTAACTTTCCTGTTAATATAAAACTATTCTAAAATAAAAACTTTATATAAGTAAGTAAACAACAAACAAATTATGCCATATCTGAAAAAAAATATTTCATTTTTGTCCCCAAAGTGTAGGCTCACAAATAATGCACTGCTCCTGACACCAAATTTCCTGTCTAGAATCAATTTACAATTAGTCATAGTAATTATAAAAGCTCACTTCATAATTTTTCCATTGGGATCTTTGTTTGAATAAAGCCTGGGAAGCAAGTAAAGCTCTTTTATTTCAATAATAAGAAAAGTTCTGGGACTTTTCTTTCTTCAAAATAGAAGTATCATTACCACTCCAAGTTGATAATAGTTTCCCATTTTTCTATTTCCTTTTGCCCAAGAATTAATTTGTAGTGAGACTATTGTTACATTTTCTTCTTCCGACACACTGAGGAACCCTTTCTGTTACAGTATATCAAGTATGTAGTTCAATGCTCATTAACTTTTTTCACTATAACTTGTAATAAATGGGAAGAGAATGAATTTTATTAACCATAAGATATGTATTTTTTCCCTGAGAAATCTAGAGTAAGGAGCCAATTTAGAAGGCAAACATACATCTTATAAATAGATTGGTAGAGAAATAGCGAGTATTGCTATCAAATGCAGCATTTCTTTATATCTGATGATCTTTAAGCAGATGGTTTCCAGAGTGCTTGGAAGAATACCCTGAATATTATCCTCATTGTTCTTATTATCATTTTCAAGGCTGTCCACATATGGAGATATTTAACAGAAGCATTATTTTTTTCATTTTCATTTAACGTTAGAGAGAGGACACTTTAGGGCACAACTGTTTGTAATATTTCAACATTGACTAAACTCTATGTATTTGGTAAAATATGAATCTAATTTTTAGTATACTGTAATCAAAATATCATAGTTAATTACCAGCAATTGATAGAAAACCCTTGATAAGCATAACTAAGAATAACTACTAATAAAAATAAGGCATTGTAACTCAGAATTGATTGGTCTCAGTACTTTAAGAGAAACCAGCAGCTTGAAAGCCATACTTCTACCAATAAACACAAGGGGAAATATTTTTTAGGAAACTTACCATTCAAGTTCAATAAATGTGTGCATTTAAATAAAAATTTATGGTGCCTTTTTTAAGAGACATCACCATGCTAGGAACTTCCAGTTTGCTTTTTAATAATTGGAAATATATGTATTGATTAAATAAAACAATTATTTTTAGCTTCACAATCATCTATGCTTATTTTACTTGTTGCTGGACTAGACATTTGTTAGGAGCTATACATGTATAGTGCAAATATTTTGTATATATATATTTGTAATATATATGTGACATATATCTCAATCTAGAATGTAATTCATCCTTAATATAAGCACAAATGTTGATATTTTTTCTCTGTTCATGTAGTCCACAAATGATTAAGTGCCTATTTATTACCAGACACTGTTCTAGGTACATAGACTACATCAATGAGTAGAACAGACAAAAATCAATTACCCAGTTCCCCATGAAATTTACATTCTAAAAGCATGTTGTGGCAGGAAGAGGCCAGAAAGGAGATAGACTACAAACAACAAACTGATAAATCAATACATTATATTGCTTAGTAGAAGGCAATAAGTGCTGTCAAAAAAGAAATTAAAAGTAGGGCAAGACAAGGGGGATATGGAATATAAGTGGGTGGGAGAGAGGGTCAGGATTTTTAACTGGTTGTTCATGGTAGGCATCATCAAGAAAATGACATTTAAGCAAAGATTTGAAGGAAACCAGGGGATTCAGAACATGGGTATCGGGATAAGGGAGTTCTAGGCAGAGGGAAGGGCAGGGGTAGGACACTAAGTCAGGGCAATGGCTGTCATGCTCTGCAACAGTGTGGAAACCAGGATGGCTTCAGCAGAGTAAGTCAATTGGAGTGTATTAGGAACAGTGGTTGAGGGTAAATGGGGTCAGGCATGGCTTTAGAGGCTCTTTAAAGAATTCTCCCTTTACTCTAAATCAAATAAAAAGATGCTGAAATATTCAGAGCTAATGGATGGCATGTTTGGATTCACAATTTAAAAGTATCATTCGTTGATCTCTTTAGAATTAAAATATAGCTGAGCAAAGGTAGAAACAGAGAGACAAGGTAAGCAGCTAAATTGCAGAAATCAAATGAATTGTGGTTTATAAGAAGGCTGGTGACAGTGGAGATGGTAAGATGTGGTCAGATTCTGGACACATTTAGAAGGTGGAGTCATCAGAACTTATTGATATGTTATTAGGGAGTGAAAAGTGAATGCAATCCACCTCTGGGTTCACTGTGTTATTCAGTTCCTTTTATTAATCTCTAGCTTTTTTTCAATTTTCATTTACATCCCTAAACAAACTGGAACAGATGTACATCACTAGGGCAGAGTGATGGGAATGTGGAAAAGCATGGGAAAAATACAATTAATGCAACCTATGGACTATAGTTAACAGCAATACTGTAATATTCTTGCATCAATACCAAAGTTGTACTGTATTAATAATAGGGGGTGTGGAAAAAATATGCCAAATGTACACTATGGACCATAGTTAGTGGTAATAGCATGATGATATTATCTTATAATCTGTAACAAATATTTCACAATGGTGTGGTGTGTTGGTGAAGGGATGTTGTATGGGAATTCTACACGTGTGCATGATTGTTTTGTAAGTTCACAATTTCTGTAATAAAAATATATTTTTAAAAGGGGAAAAAATGAAGGAAATCAATGACTGCAATATATTTTGCTTGAGCAACAGAAAGGATGGAGTTGCTATCACATCAAATGGAAGGGCAATAAGAGGAGAGGTTTAGATTAGGTCAGAATTTTAGTTTCAGACATATGGCATTTGAGATATCTATCAAATTTTCATATAGAGATGTTGAGTAGGTAATTCCCTACAGAAGTATGAAGTTTAGGAGAGAAATCTGTGTTTGAAATATACATGTAGGAGTCAGTTGCATGTAGATGGCATTTAAAGGCTCATTCCTGGGATTTCAAAGGAAAAAGGGAAAGCATCCAAAATCCTAAGAGACTTGGTGTCCTAAGAGGCAACTGAGAAGTGTAGCAAGGAAGACGGAGGCACTTATTAACTTGTGGCCAGTAGGTAAGATAAGGACTTGGCTAGGCTATGTTACCCAGTTATTCAATGAAACACTAATGTAGCTGGGGAGGTATTTTTAAAATGTGCTTAACATTGGGCTTAGCAAGGTGAAGATCATTGCTGATTTTATGGAAAGAAATTTTATGGGAACAATTAGGAACAATCATTCATTTTATTACTGCAATTTAACTTCTTTTGTGGTCCCACTGGTTCTACATTTGCTCACTATTGTCAAATTCTGAAGTGATCAATAAAAGTGATCAAGGGAATGATAAGAAAGTGAGCATAAATAATTTGTTCTAGGAATTTTGCTGCAAAGGGGGTGCAAAGTAATTGAGTGGTAGCTGATGGGGAAGTAGGGTCAAGAAACTTTTTTTAAGATGGGAGGAATACTAGCATTCCAGTAAAGAGTGAAAATTTAATAATGTAGGAGACAGAGGGAAGAATTGCTGGAGTGATGAGGATCAGAGGAGATGTGTGTATATATATATGATACTAGCTGCTCTGACAGCTAAATTTGGAAACCTCCATGACTTAACATAATTTTTTTATTACTCACACAATGGTTCAATGAAAGTAGTCAGCTAGGACCTTTCCAGGCAAAGATTCAAGGGTTCCAGGATCTTTCTCTTCTCTGTATCAACCCATCCCTAATCCATCTCCTCGGTTTTGCTCTAGTCAGCAATATTAGTTAAGGGCTCTTTAGCGATAGAAAAAGAATAAGATGTAAGTGTGCGTGTACATATATTTTCTATATACATGTATGTATATGTATACACATATACAATTTTAAGGAATTGGCACATGCAATTTTGGGGGTTAGCAAATTTCATACGGTAGGTGACAGGCTAGAAACTCAGATGGAAGTTGATGTTGTAGTCTTGAGGATGAATTTCTTTGGGAAACCTCAGTTTTTGCTCTTAAGGCTTTCCATTGATTAAATAACCCCCTACAACATTTTTGGGTAATTTCCTTTACTTAAAATCAACTGATTGTAGATGTTAATCATATCTTGTTTTAGTTTCCAGGGTGCTATGACACATACCACATAATGGGTTGGTTTAACACCAGGAATTTATTGGCTCACAATTGCAAAGGCTAGAGGTTTTGCTTTCTTCAGTGTGTTGGTAGTGCTCTGGCAGGCAATCCTTGGATTCCTTGGCTTTCCCATCACATGGCAATGTGCATTCACTTTTGAGTTCTCACTGATTTCCAGCAGCTTCCAGGTCCCTGCCCCACTCCCATGGCTTTCTTTTTATAAGGCCTCAAGTAATGGGATTAAGACTCATCCTGATTCAGCTGACTACATCTTAATTAAGCACAAAGTCTTCAAAAGATCCTAATTACAATGGGCTCACACCTACAGGAATGGGATTAAGATTAAGAACATGCTTTTTTCCTGGGGTACATAATTCAATTTACCACACATCTACAAAATACGTTCACAGAAACAACTAGAATAGTATTTGACCAACCAATTGGACACCATAACCTAGCCAAATTGACACATAAAATTAACCATCACACCAGTGATTGGAAAAAGACAGCATTGAGAAGGCATATTGCTTTATAATCCCTTGGCCAGAAGTGATCCCTATCACTTCCACTCACATTCCATTGGTGAGAACAAATAGCAGGGCCCCAGCTAGTTGCAAGAGGAGCTGGAAAACAATGCCAGACTGAGCAGTCATTCTTATCAAAACTTTTTGGTAGAGAAAGGGAGAATGTATTTTTGCTGATCTGCCAGCTTTTCTGCTATAACACCTAGTATTAAGGTAGAGAGATTAGCTTTAGATATAACAAGGTCATGATCTCAGAATGAGGATGAGAAAGGCGGCATAAGGGATTTGAGGAGGAATGGGCAGCGAATGGAGTAGAGGAATATTTTTTGATTGCCTGACAGCATTAAGGGCCCATTTAAGTTTCACGGGCATGAATTTATACTGAGGCCAATTAATGTGGCTTTGTGGTTTCTCCAGTCACATTCATCTACACAGATGTAGGTCAGGAATTTATGGTCAATTGAAATTAAGAAGGCTTAAGCAAGAGTGATGAAGCAAAAGAGGGAACAAGAGAGTAAAGAGTGTAGGCAAAGCATAATTTTGATTGACCATGATATTTAAACATAAGATAGGATAGTAAGAGGACGATGGGCAGTCAAAAATTGAAAGGAGCATGGATTGTAGGTCCTTATGGTACAGAATTGTAGAGTTGGAGTCAGAGGAAAAAAACAAACCAGAATGCAATTGTAATAAAATGAGCTGCACGTTTTGATATTAGGGAGGGGATACATTTACTGGTAATGACAATTATCTAGGGAATGAATGGCTGAAGTATGGTGGAGGACAAGAAGATTTGGTACAGTTATTTAAGACCCGGAGAGTGGAGTGTTACTTATAAACAATTTGAAATCACAAAGAATTAGTATAGAAATAGTATTGAAGAGGGACCATGAGCCAGGAAATAAGTCATGGAGAAATGAGGGGGAATGAACTAGGGTTTGGACATGACAGTTATAAGTGAAAGATAGAAAGTTATAAATTCTGATGATATAAACTATGAGACTGGTCATTTTTAGGGGGAAGGAAGGAAAATACTCTGAGGCATGAAATAAGAAGGTCATCTCCTTCACCACATGCCCAGCAGTATAAGATCTAAGAGAGAAAATTTTTTACCAAGCTAATAGAGAAGCATACATAAATAAAGACCCATCATTATTGGCAATTGAGGTCCAAAAATAATGGGGGAGGAGAGTCATATTTGTGCAAGAAATGCACAAATGCTACATGAAAACAAAATTTTTACTTAACCTGAACTCCTTCAAAAAAGTACAAAGGCAAACAAGAAATTTATACTATGAGTAATTGACCATACACTTACTAAAAGAATCCCAAACTATCATAAGACAGTGTCACTTTCTAATTACACCTTCCCACATATAATATTCACCAGAAAAATAGAACTTAAGCTAAAATGGAAATTTAGCCACCCTTTTTTTTGGAAAAGGCTAAAAAAAGGCCAAAAGTAAAATTGCGGCAAAACTGCCATTGTGGAACAACATTTTTTTGTATTTAATGTATTTTATTCTAACTATGCAAACCATGGAAGGATCTTGAAAGAGTGGCATATAAATTTTAGCCTTTAAAAGGAAAGGTTCGCTTCATTTCATATATTTTTGTGACAGAGAAATAAAAATATATTTTGACTGACTTCTCTATATGTTAGTCTGCAAATTAGAGCTGTCAAGTAATTCCTAGTTTACAATTCTTCCCCACACACTCACAACTGAGAATTCTATTTCCTATATATGTCCACCTATATATGTTATTGTAGACAGCAGGAAACTGTAATATTTTAGTTCTATTTTAAAGAAAAAATTTAAATTGAATTAATAGAACATATATAGAAATCTACACAAATCAAAATTAAACAACTTGAAGAGTGAATAAATTCTTGTAATTACCACCCAGAGTGAAAAATAGGAGGTTATTAGCAACCTAGATTTCCTTGAGCTCCATCCCAGTCATTACCTATCCCTCTTAAATGTGCCTACAATTTTTATTCCTTTTCTTATAGACTGATTCGTGAACTTTATGTAAATGGAAGTGTACAATGTGGATGGCAAACTTCTAAGATGTTTCCCAAAATTCCTGTTTCCTGGTATGCAATTTCTGTGTAATCCACTCCTTTTGAGTATAGGCGCTATTTGGGAATATAATGGAATTTCACTCCTGTGGTTAGGTTACTGTTCAGTTACACAAATGGTCGATATCCCTGGGTGTGCCTGACTAAATTGGATGAGTACGTAAAGGAGGGACTAGGTTTTTCCTGAAGAGAAAGTTTCAAAGTCAGAGATGTTCTCTTATTGTCTTGAAGAAATAAACTGCCATGTTGTAAACTTCAGGAAGGGTGACTTCAGGAGCTGCAAACAAATCATGGACCTCAGTGTATAACTATCAAGGAGCTGAATCTTTCTTCATCTGGGATAAGCTTAGAAGAGGATACCTAACCTCAGATGAGATTGCAGTCCTGATCAACGTCCTGCTTTCAAACTGCTGATACCAAGTACATAGAACTGAGCTAACCAGTACCTGACTCCTGACCTTGGGAAACTGACATGATGAAGGTATGTTGTTTTAAGCTTTTAAGTTTACAGTAATTTGTTATACAGTAATGGAAACCTAATGGATACCACATGTACTTTTTTGTGTCTGGCTGCTTTCATTTAATATTTTATTTATGAGATATTATATTGTTGGGTGTAGCAACAGTTTGTTCATTTTCATTGGGCTACACAACTTCATGGGGTGAATATGAATACACCTCAGTTTATTTACCCATCCTATTGTTGTCTCAAGTTTTGGGCTATTATGGAGAGTAATATTATAAACATCTTTATATATGTCTCTTGGTGCACATACTCCGTTGGGTAGGAGTGGAACTGCAGTGCCCTAGGGTATGCATATGTTCAATTCCAATGACACTGACAGTTTTCCAAAGCTATTGTAATAAAGTACATTCCCAAAAGCAGGATGAAAATTTCAGTTACTCCATATTCTCACCAATAATTGATATTGATGTTGAAATTTTGTTTGATTAGTTGACTTTTTAAACTTTAGCTATAGTAGTGGGTTGGTAGAAAGATCTGATAGCATATTCCTGTTAACATTGTGAACTGTCTTCTCCTTAAACTTCTCTCTGGGTCTCTGTACTGACATCCTGAGCGTCACTCACATTGTGCTGTTGTTCTCTCTTTTAGGCCAGCTAACTAGAGGAACAAGAGATTTGACTTACATGAGAAAGTATGGGAAGATGATCCTTTTTAAGATCAGCAGGCAGCTATAATTACAATGAAAAAGACAAGATGCTTATTTTACAGGTTAGACTCTTTCTTTTTACCCCCCACCACTTCTCCAAAGGCAATCCTGAGCTCTGTGGTTCACCCTTAATTCCAACTCCTACACAGAATGTAAGCACAGCTGTTATGCACAGACATTGCCAGCAAATTTTAGCTCATCTTAACATCAACTTGTCAGAATTCCAGTGGTAAATGAAACAATTTTTGTTACTACATCTTTTGAACATTTCTCCTCTTGCAACAACTGATTCCAAATAGGAAAATTCTAAAAACAACAGACTCTACAAAAATTCAATATTCTAATTCCTATTTAAATGATAACAAAACACTGTTATATATGTAGTCATGCTATGCCATATAAGAAATTCATTTCCATTAAAAAAAATATTTCCTCTGGATTGTTCTTTACTTCATCATGAGGGAGGGCAAATCTAACATCAATCATGAGACAGAATTATAGAAATCACATCATTGCCCTTTGATACATTCTACAGCTAAGTCAAGCAGATTTCATGTATGATAAATGTTAGTTTTTTAAAGCAATTTATTGGGGGATCCCTAATAACACAAGCTACCTGGGACTTAAAAAGTAATTCCATGTATACAATACTAGTTAACATTTTTAAGATAGATATCTAGAGTATAAAGGTATCTATACTTGCCATGTACATTTAGAAACAAAGCATAGAATTTCCATGAAGCATTTCAAGCCTACTAAAGAGTATAGAAAGTAGCATAATAAATACTAACACATGCATCATTCATCTTTTACAAATCTTAACATTTTGTTATATTTGATTCAGAAACAGATGCAATTTTGAAATCATCTATTTCTTTTCAATTGCCTCAGATAGTAAAAATAAATAAGATTACAAGAGACCACAAAGATAGAATCTGCAATCTCCTTTAACCTCCCTTGAGAGTTGGCAAGTCACCTGAATGGAAGCATATCAGGGAGAGAAGCAAGATACAGACCAGGTCTTGACCCAGCTCTGCCTCAAACCAACCAGGAGTGTGGTGTGGAAGAAAATAAACGACCAGGCTTCTCGTGGAAGTAGGTTCCAGAAGAGTTTTGCTTCACTACAGTGTTCAGTAGTTAAAATTTGAATGTCTTTAAACTCTATCTTCCTTTCCAGTTTACCATGAGCCCTATGACTCGCTTTGTCTTATGCTAAGCCACTTTATTTGAGTTTAATTTCTTTAGTTAAGCCCTTTTATTGAGTGTAGGCTTATGCAAATTATTTAAAATCTCTGGGTCTGAGTTTTCTTATCTGTCTAATGGTTGACATGAACCTTATGCCTTCTCTGGTCACAATTTCTTAAAAATCATATGATGAGGATCCACCTTTCTTACCACTACATCTCCAGTGCCAAGAACAGTATTTGACACATGGTAAATACAAATAAATGTTTGTTAAATGTATGTATGTTTATTTTCCAAAAAATATATTTCAGGAAATTAAAATATTGTTTAAGATGCTAAATAATTCTACTGAGGTAATAGATAATTGCTTTGAAAGTTGATGACCCATATTTTGAAACAGTCTTTGGGATAGTCCTAAACAGATCATAGCAATACTAACTCTGCATATTTACACATTTGGGTGCCTTTAAGAACTTCCAGTTATACACTTACAAAATCAAGTGAAGTGGAAATAACTTATATCCATTTTAAATTAGATCGATTATGAATAAATTTTCAGCAATATAGCATAAAGCACATTAGATATCTTTACATATTTAAAAGTTCAGAAAATTTTATAACAAAGTGAACATATTTTTACAGTGCAAATGAACTTTTCAAAATTCACTGTTTTATGAGATATGATGACTCCATAACATTTTCAGTATTAACTGATTTTTGTTCCCTTCCAAATCTGTCATTAGATCTTATCACCAACCCTTTATTCCTACCAGCTTCAGATAATAAATCTCCGTTTTCATCTTCTCTTGCCAAAACACCAAAATGCCCTGCCACCCTGTACACTTAACACTCTCATTCCCAGTATATCCTATTAAGACAGTAGTTATCAAACTTTACAGTGCATAAGAGGCTTAATAAAACAGATTGCTGGGCTTCACTTCAGGAGCTTCTGATTCAATCAGTCTCCTGTGTGGCCAAATGTAATAAAGAGTCTAATTCCATTTTTGATGTTAGAGTCCTGACAGCTTTCTACCTCCACCACACCCTTTCCCCCTTCTATCCCAGATCTGGGCCTGATGATAAGAAAACCCAGTTACTCTCCCCTTTGCCACTGGTCAGAAGTTCAGTGCATGCTAGCTCCAGCCCACACACATGGGGAGTCTCATCCCTGCCAGATCCCAAATCAGCACAAGACCCCAAGCCAGTCTCCTTCCCTTCCTACTTCTCAAACTATATTCAGACTAGCTTGGGAGCTAGTCATGTTATCCTCACAAAACTTCATTATGTGAACAATAAACTTTTTTCACACCCTCTTGGTACATGTGTGGCATTATTAGACTTTACATCTGAATGGAATTTTGGGTGAAAGGCGTCTATCCTGCATTTGCAGGGTGTTACAGTTGGTCAGTTTGATGTAATTATGAATTCCAAAAATATAATTGGATCGTGCTTGTAAACTGATCTCTTAATCTGGGCGTTGACTGGGCCATGTCAGTAGAGTGTTGAGCCCCACCCCTTTGGTGGGTGGGGAATTGAATATAAAAGGCAAGGGAAGAACAGAGTTGAAGCAGTCTTTTGAGAAGGAGCTTTGATGTTGGAAAGAAGACCCCAGGAGAAGAGAAGTGAGCCGTTTGCCTGATCGTCTACAGCTGAACTTGTGGAGGAAACAGGAGCTAAGCCTGGAGAGAAACACAGCCCTGGGAAGAGAGGAACCCAAGAAGCCTGAACCCTGGCAAACGCCGGCAGCTGTCTTGCTCTAACGTGGCAATGGACTGTGGTGAGAGAAGAAACTTAACGCTTTATGGCCTGGTATCTGTGGACTTCTACCCCAAATAAATACCCTTTATAAAGACCAACCCATTTTTGGTATTTCACATTAGCACCCCTTTGGCTGACTAATACACAGGGTAACCATACAACCAACTATATATTTATAGTAAGTTCCAGGTGATACTGAGGCTGCTGGTACAGAGATCACATTTTGAGAACCACTGTTCTAAGAAGTTCCACCCACCCTCATTCTGAGTTGACATGTTCTATAAAGTCCATCTAAATGTTTCTTTAAGGAATCTTCTATTCCATCTCATTCTGTAATTATCTTAGTAGATATCCTGTGGCCCTAACTAAACTTCAATCTCCTGATGAGTAGATACCATATATTACTTTAAAAACTTTGATTTAGCTCATAGCATAATACCAGGCTCATAGAATTATTTTTTCATCTATTCATTGATTTACTTGTTATATGTATATACTAAGGTCAGTGAGGAATACAGAGATTTGAAAAATAGGTCCTTAAAACATAGATAGATAGATTGATAGATAGATAGATAGATAGATATAGATATAGATAAATTTAATGGAAAATTTTGATAAAGTGAAACATGATAGAGAATAGGGGAATTAATTTTATTTTAAAAATTATATTCTAGCCATTATGTCAGATATATCAGCTCATTTAATTTCTACTGAATTTCTGCAAGGTAAGTATATTATTTTTAGCTTCATTATAGAGATGACTTCATTATTCAGACAAAGAGAGAATCAAGAGTTCAAAGGGAAGATCCAGTCATTAAACTCAGATGAGTGTGATTACAAGGCTCCTTCTTTAATAATTTTCCATATTGTGCTCTTAATATACTATGGCAGAACAATACGCTCAGTGTCATGGTGTTTTTGTTTCCTATGTGGCTCCAAGCAAATACCATGAAATGGGTTGGCTTAGGCAATGGGAATTTATAAGTGTATTAGTCAGCCAAAGAGGTGCTGATGCAAAGTACCAGAAATCTGTTGGCTCTTATGAAGGATATTTATTTGGGGGTAAAGCTTACAGATACAAGGCCCTAAAGAGTCCAGCTCAAGGTTACCTCCTTACCAAACTCTTTTGCCATATGTTGAAGCAAGATGGCGTGTACCATCTGCAAGGGTTCAGGCTTCCTCTTCTCTTTTAAGGCTCCATGGGTACAGCTTCTTCCAGTCAGGTGTAGGCTGGCATAGGGCTTGTCTCTCTTCACAGGGCTTGTTTCTTTCTGGGCTCAGCTGCTCTGGTCTCTTCACAAGGTCAGCTGTAAACTATCAGGTGAATGGCTCATCTCTCTTCCATGGGCTGCAGGATCCTCTTCCAGTTTATGTAGCTCCCTTCCTCTTTTCTTTTGTATCTGCTTCTGTGGTCTTGATTGAGCGGTTTATATAGCCCACCAAGGGGGGCGGAGACTCAACCCTGCATGCCCTAACGATGTGATCAAATCAAAGCCCTAATCTTGATTTAATCAAGTAAATGTAAAGTCTTTGAATTTAAATCAATCAAAAGGTATCATGCCCAGAGGAACAGGACAGTTTACAAACACAATCTCATTTTGGAATTCATAAATAATATCAAACTGCCATAATAAGCTTACTGTTTTTAGGTGATGAAAATATCCTGATCAAGGCATTATCAAGGTGATGCTTTCTTCCCAAAATGGGCTGCTGGCAACCCTTGGCTCCTCTGACATATGGCAAGGCATATGGCAGCATTTGAATTTCTCTCCCTTCTCTCCCAGTTTTCATTACTATCAAATTCTTGCCTCCATGGCTTTTTTTTCTTTGTCCATACTCATTTATAAAGGGCTCCAATAATAGGATTAAGGCCCATCCTGAATGAGGTGTGTCACACCTTAACTGAAGTAGCCTCATCAAAAGGTCCTACTTACAATGGGTTTACACCTACAAAATCTAATACTTGGGATGTATTAGATTTAAGAACATGTTTTTTCTGGGGTAATAAAGCATCAAGAAGAGTGCTACCACTCCCAGTATTCTCAGAAGTTGGAGCTTATATCCTGGAGGTTGTGGAGAGTCTAGCCATCATCCCAATGCTTGGAAAGGGTGGAGTCTTCCCTTCAGTGTTCTGTTGAGCATGACCACTACACAAGCACTTGGAAAGGATGGGCTGTTGCTCCATCAGGCCCAGATGACAAAATGTCATTCCATAGATGACTCTCAGTTGTTGAAATTTAATGGAGTATGCCCTGCTGGGTTTTGAAATTGTTTGGGACCCATGTACCTGTTTTCCTTCCAATATTTCCTTATGAGAAGGGAAATGTTTATTCCATGACCATCCTTCCTTTGTATATTGAAAGCAAATAACTTGTTCTCACGGGTCCACAGGCCAGGGGAAATTGTGCCTTAGCATAGACCACATCCATAACTGATTTTGATGAGACTTTGACTAAACATTGGAGTTTGGGATATTGTGAGGGAATGAATGTATATTGCATGTAGAAAGAACATGTCATTTTGGGGCCCAGAGGGTGGAGTGTGGTGGTTTGAAGCTGTATGTGTCCCAGAAAAACATGTTCTTAAATTTAATCCTTTCCTGTGGGTTGGACCAATTGTATGTAGGACCTTTTGATGAATCTACTCCCATTAAGGGTGAACCACCTCAATCAGATGGGTTTTAATCTTTTTACTGGAGTTCTTTATAAGAGAATGAAATTCAGACAAATAGAGAAAGCCACATAATCAAGAAAGCTAAAATTAAAAAAAAAAAAACTTTGGTTGCTTCCAAAATTTTATAATTTTAAAAAATTTAATTTAAATCCATTATCTATTTTGAATTATTTTTTTCTCCAATGTTTGGGGTTTATTCCAAGGTTAAGATTTTTAGCCATATATGTTCAAGTAGTCCAGGATAGAAAAGATTATTCTTCCTTCGTTAAATTGCTTATGCACCTTTGTCAACACTCAGTTGCTTGTTCTGGTGAGGGGTTATTTCTGCATACTCTATTTTCTTCCATCAATTTATGTGTTTTTCCCTCCAACAATACCATGTAATCTTGATTATTGTAGCTACATAGCAAAGCTTAAAGTCAGATAAAGTGATTTCCTTTACTTTTCTTTCCCTTTCAAAACTGAGCTATCTAGTTCCTTTGCCTTAACAAATAATTTTTTAAAAAATTTTCTATATCTACAAAAAATCTTCTTGGCATTTCAATAGAAATCACATAAAATTAGTTAGGGATCAAATTGATTATAGATCTATATAGATCATATTGATCAATTTCAGGAAATTTTACATCTTTATTATGTTGAGAATTCTAATTCATGAACACAATATGTCTCTCCATTTAGTAAGATTTCTTATTTCTTTCATCATCGTTTTGTAGTTTTCAGCATATAAATTCTGTATTGGTTTTCTTAAACTTATACCAAAGTATTCCATTTGGGGGAAAGTGATTATAAGTGATATTGTGTTTTTAATTTCAGTTCCCATTTTTCATTCTTAGTGTATAAAAATGCAATTGATTCTTTATTTTATTTTTTTATATACTTAATTTTTTAAAACAATTTATTGAAGTATATCATTCATACATTAACATACATAAAATATAAGTGTTCGGTAAACATTGTGAACTTACAAAACAAACATGCATAACATCACCCAGGGCTTCCAGACATCACCCCACCACAAATACTTTGCATTGTTGTGAAACATTTATTAACAAATTATGAAAGAGTATCGTCAAAGACTGATTGAAGTTGTGGATTTACAAAAACATCATTCATAAAATACAGGGATCCCTATACAATCCTATCACTAACACTTGGCATTAGTGTAGTACATTTGGTATAATTGATAACAGCACATTTTTATAGTTTTACTATTAACTTTAGTCCATGGTTTACCTTAGCAATACTGTGTGTGTCATAAATCTCACAATTTTTTGAAAGTGATTTTCATTCTTGTAATTTATACATACAATCAAATATTTCCCCTTTCACCACATTCAGATATATAATTCAGTACTGTTAATTGCGTTCACAATGTTGAACGTCCCAAATAGAAACTGTGTGCAATTTAAGCACTTAGTCCCTATTCCCTACTCCCACCTCATCCCCTAGTAACCTATATTCTACATTCTCACTCTGTTATTACATGTCAATGAGATCATACAGTATTTATCCTTTTGTGACTGGCTTACTGCACTCAACATGTCTTCAAGGTTCGTTCATGTTGTCACTAGTATCAGAAATAGATTCCTTTTTATGGTTGAATAATATTCCATTGTGTGTATATATCACATTTCTTTATCTGTTCATCAATTCATCAATGGGCATTTGTGCAGCTTTCATCTTTCAGCAATTGTTAAAAACGCTTGCTATGAACAATAATGTGTAGCTATCTGAGTCCTCAAAATTTGGTGTATATACCTAGAAGTAGGATTCCCAGATCATATGGTGATTCGATACTGAATTATTTGAGGAAGTACCAAACTGTCTTCTACAGAAGTTGCACAGTTTTACATTCCCACCAACAATGAGCCAGTGTTCCTACTTCTCTACCTACTCTCTAACACTTGTAATTTTCTGTTGTTGTTGTTTTTTTAAATAGTAGCCACGCCAGTGTGTTCTGTCCCTTTATTTAGGTCTCTGATCCATTTTGTGTTGACTTTTGTATGTGGTAGGAAGTAAGGGTCCACTCTTTTGCATATGGAGATTGATTTTTAACAACATCATTTCTTGAAAAGGAAAGTATTTCCAATTGAGTGGTCTTTGCCACCTTGTCAGATATCATTTGGTCGTGAATGTCAGAGCTGATTTCTGAACTCTCAGTTTGATTCCATTGGTATATATGTCTGTCTGTGTGCCTCTATCACAAATCAAACCCATGCTGTTTTGATTGCTGTGGCTTTGTAATAAGTTTAGGATAAGGAAGTGTGAATTCTCCAATGTCATTCTTCTTTTTCCAGATGGCTTTGTCTATTTGGGGCCTCTTTCTCTTTCAATTCAATTTCTGATTGGTGTTTACATTTCTGGAAATAAAGCTGTTGGAATTTTGATTGTGATTGCAGTGTCTCTGTAAATCATTTTGGGCAGAATTGACATCTTAACAGTATTTAGTCTTCTAATCCATGAACACAGAATACCCTTCAATTTATTTAGGTTTTCTTTGATTTCTTTTAGCAGGGTTTTGTAGTTTTCTTTGCATAAGTCCTTTACTTCTTTGGCTAGATGTATTCCTAGATATTTAATTCTAGGAATGGAATTTTATTCTTTGATTTCTTTTTGTGATTGTTCTTTGCTAATTTATAGAAACACTAGTGATTTTGGGGTGTTTATCAGGTATCCTGACATTTTGCCGAATTCATTTATTAGCTCAAATTACTTTGTTGTAGAATTTTCAGGATTTTCTCTATATAATATGATGTCATCTGCAAATAGGGAAACTTTTACTTTTTCATTTTTAATTTGGATGCCTTTTATTTCTTTTTCTTGGCTAGTTGTTCTGAACAGAACTTCCAGAACAATGTTGAATAACGGCAAAGATTACGGCCAACCTTCCCTTTTCCTGATTTTAGAGGAAAGCTTTCAGTCTTTCACAGTTAAGTATGATGTTAACCTTAGGTTTTTCATATATGCCCTTTATCAAGTTGAGGAAGTTTCCCTCTCTTCCTAGTGTTGTAAATGTTCTTTATCAAGAAGATGTACTGGATTTTGTCAAATGTCTTTAATGTATCAATTGAGATGATCATGTATTTTTTTGTCTTTCATTCTGTTAATGTGGTTTATTATACTGATCATTTTTCTTATTTGAGCCACACTTTACTACCTGGGATAAATTCCCCTTGATAATTGCGTATAATTCATTTAATGTGCTGTTGGATTTAGTTTACTAGTATTGTATTGAGAATTTTTCCTTCTATATTCATAAAAGATATTTGTCTGTAATTTTTCTTTTCCTATGGTATGAGGGTAATTTTGGGCCCATAGAATGAATTAGGGTGTGTTACTTCCTCTTCAATTTTTTGGAAGAGTTTGAGCAGGATTGATGTTAATTCTTATTGGATTATTTGGTAAAATTCCTCGATAAAGCCATTTACTCCTGGGCTTTTCTTTGATGGGAGGTTTTTTATTACTCATTAAATCTCTTTACTAGCTAGTTGTTTGTTGAAATCAGCTATTTCTTTTTGAGTAAGTGTAGATAGATTGCTTGTCTCTAGGAATTTTTCCATTTTATCTAGTTTATCTAAATTGTTGGTATGCAGTTTTTCACAGTATCCTTATAGTTTTTTTTATTATTATTATTTCTATGAAGTTGGTAGTAATGTCCCTTTTTTCTGATTTTAATTATTTGTGACCTCATTTTTTCTTTGTTAGTCTAGCTAATGGTTTGTTAAATTTTTTATCTTTTAGAGAACCAATTTTTGGTTTTGTTGATTCTCTCTATTGTATTTTAATTCTGTATTTCGTTTATCTATAATCTTTGTTATTTCCTGTTTTTTGCTCATTTGGCTTTAGTTTGGTCTTCTTTTCCTATTTCCTCCAGTTTTGACATTAGGTGTCTCCTTGGAAATCTGACTTCTATTTTAATGTAAGAATTTAGAGCTATTCATTTCCCTCTCAGCATTGCCTTTACTGCATTCCATTTGTTTTGATGTTGTGCTTTCATTTTTATTTGCATCAAGATATTTCCTAATTTCCCTTCTGATTTCCTCTATAACCAATTGGTTGTTTTAGAGGACATTGTTCAATTTCCACATATCTTTCAATTTTCCAGTTCTTTCTCTTATTGATTTGTAGTTTCATTCCATTGTGATTTCCATATATTTGAATTTAATGAAACTGGTTTGTGACCTAAGATATGGTGTATCCTAAAGAATGATCCATATGCACTAGAGAAGAATATGTATTTTGTTGTTATTTTATGAAATATTCTATATAGCCTATTAGGTCTTGTTGGTTTAGAGTACTGTTGAGGTCTTCTATTTCTTTAATGATTGTCTGTCTAAATGTTCTATTTTCAGAACTCTCTCCTTTTCTTTTGCATTTGACAATTTGGTTCGTATATGATGGAGCATATTTAACTTCAAGTTTATCTTATTTGTTGTTTTATGTGCTTCTTGGATATGCATGTTCACATCTTTTGCAAAGTTTGGGAAGTTTTCTGTCATTATTTCTCTGAATATTCCTCCTATGCTTTTCTCTATTCTCCTTTAGACTCCCATAATGCATATATTGGGACGCTTGATGGTATCCTACATGTCTCTTAGGCAGTTTTGCTTTTTATAATTCTTTTTCTTTCGTCTCCTCAGGCTGGCTCATTTCAATTGTCTTGTCTTTGAGTGCACTGATCCTTTATTCTGCCAGATCTAATCTCTTGTTGAAACCTTCCTAGGGATTTTTAATTTATGGTATTGTGATCTTCAACTCTAATAGTTCTGCTTGATTCCTTTTTAAAATTTCTCTCTCTTTTTTCAGATTCTCATATTGTTCATTCATTATTTTCGCAATATCCTTTAGTTCTTTCTCTATTTTTTCACATATTTGAAAATATTGAAGAGCTTTTTATTTTAAAGTTTTTTTACAGATATATTCACAGTCTAGTCTTCTTCATTGATGCTTTTGAATTTAATTAACTTCCTTTGGATAGGCCATAATTTCCTGTTTCTATGCTTGTTTTGTAGTCTTTTGTTTGATCTGTACATTTTAATATTTTTAAATGTTAACTCAGATTTATCCTTGAGATGTCTTTTTATCGAGTTTGTATCTAGCTAGTGATATAACAGAAATTTTCTTGAGGGTCAGGACCTAACAAAACCAAGCAAATCTATGGAAAAGCATCTTTCATCATCTTTGCAAATTGGTTTTCCATTTTCTGATATACTCATTCATAGTTTATCCCTCCTGTCAAGGAGGTCAGCACAAGGCAAATGCTAAGTATCTTTTCTTGGTCTGTGTCTTGTTCTGGACTTGCATTTGCTAGTGGTCTTAGGAATTCCAATGTTGACAGGGATTTGAATGTCCTATCTACACTCATGAATCAGACTTCTCCTTCCCCTGGGTATTACCATGCAGGATTTAAAGCAGGTAAACCTTTGCTCCAGATAGCCTACCTCAATTGTTTCTCACACTGCAAATTTGGGGGAGAGGGGGCAGAGAAGAGTTTCCCAAGTCAGTCTTTCCTAGATATAATGTAATGTCAGGTACTACAAAGGGAGTCCTGGCTTACTCCAAATTCCTCTGGGTTCAGAATAAAATTAAGGTCAGCAAAGGTGCCATAAGCTTCCCCCACAGCTCCCCAAAGCTATCCAGCAAATGGAGCCCTCAACTGTCCTCTACAGCTTTGAAGAAGCATACCCTCTAACTTTTCCTGGGATATGTTGAAACAATGGCTGCCCTCACAGCCAGGCCCCCACTCTTCTGAAGCAGCTAATCAAAAGCAGTGCAAAGTGCTCAGACCACATACCCCTAGATCTTGGGGAAGTGAGTCTTTATTACCACTCTGGCCCCAGGAAGCAGCTGCTAGTATTTTACTGCTGCCTGCCATGGGGTTGGGAAACGGACAATTGTTGTCACCCATGGAGAGTGCAGTTCAGTAGTATTTGCTGCAATTAGCAGCCTCTTTCTCCTTTTTTTCCTGAATGCTTCATAGTGTCCTCTTGGACTCCTGAGTTTTGAATTAGTTGATCCACACAGTTTCTGCTTATTTAGTAGTTGTTTTGGTGAAAGGACTGACTCCTGGAGCTTCCTACTCTACCATGTTCTCACAATATTCCCTTTCTTCATCTTAAAGGAAAAAAATTCAGTCTTTCACCATTAAATAAGGTTAGCTGTAGGATTTGTATAAATGTACTTTAACAAGTTGATAAAAATTGTCTCTATTCCTACTTGCTAAAGAAAGTATAGTTTTGATATATAATTATGAAATCAGCAGACTGTAGAAAGTCTAACTGCTAACTAATGGAATATGAACATAAATTAAGCAGAAAATTAAGAGTTATTAAATGCTTTTAGGCAATTATGAATAGGACATATTGGAGCATGAAACAACTAGATGCAAGAAGGTCAATTCTGAAAGCTGTTACGATAGTCCAGATAGGAGCCTATAAGATTTTGAAGTAGATTGATGACTATGGAAGTAAAAGATAAGCTGTGAGAGAGATTTAAAGAACAACCAGGCTATGAGTAGCAAGCAAGTGGTTGGTATCAAATATGATTGAGGTTTCAAGCCTGCATGAGGGGTTGCCATTAATAGGTGCAATAAAATCATAAGGATTGGAGGAAAAGATGATCATATTGTACAGTGAGTAGAAAGACAAGAGGAAATTTAGATGGAAAGTTTGAGTTATAAATGGAAATATAAGTTTATAATAATTAGAAAGCAATAATGTGCATATGTTGAATATTAATTATCACCCACAATAGAGTCTAGGATAGCACTCCATGACCAATACATTAATATGCATTAACAAAAACTTAATAATATGCATACTGAGTGTGATAAATAAAGTCTATAAATAAACTCACTTCAATTCAGAACAGGTTTTCTTACCAAATGGTTAATTTTTAAAAATTGCTTTTCAGAGCCTTTTGCATTTCACTATTGCAGATAAGGGTTTGTGGATCTGTATAGGCTGTCTCAGATACAACAAATATTTTATTTGTATTGCATACATTTTATCACACAACTAAATTTTTTAATAGCTTATTAATATTTGGTTCTAACACTAGCTAAGATTTTAATGAAGATCATACGACTAGATTGTTTTCTTTCTTTGTGATGGTATAATCAAATGTTATTGCTTGGTTAAACAATTCAAAATTGTTGATAGACCTACCCTATCCTTAGGGAGAGACCAATTGTAATAGTGAGCAACACAGCTGTACACACTTGTAATTCAAAGGCACTGAGGCAAAAACTGTCAAAACATTACTAAAATTGACAAGGATATATGGTTTATTAGCCTAAGAACTGATGCATCATAGACCAATTGGTGAGCAGCCTGCTAATTAGAATAAAGTTGCAAATTTATGAAAAACTATAATAGCTGCTATAATTAAATTTCAAGTCATGACTGGAACAAAGGTATATGCAATTGTGGACATTAATCATGAGGCTGAACCTAGAACCTATGTGAGCAAAATAATCAATGATCAGGTTTAAAATATCATTGTTTAATTGAAAATGTATTAATCTTTACTCTGTATTGACTTTTAAGGCTGAACAGTGTCAATAAGTGAATTCTTTGTTCATTAACATAAATTTAACTTATAAATGACTCTACATTCAAAAATAGTTAAATAAGAGAGAGAAATTGTTGCAACTGTGGTTGGAAATATATTGCATTTCTCAGAATTATTTTTCCTGACTTCTGAAATCCATTCAGACGTTTGTAATATTTTTATTATTCATACTTGACATTGTTATTCTAACAAGAGGGTTGTTTTAAAGTTCCTTCCACCAGTAAAGATTCTGTATGTGGCACCACTAATAGTTTTTGTTTTTTTGTTTTTTTTTTTTACCTAATTTTATTTTTAACTTTATAATTATATGGTTGTGTGGGAAAGAATGCACATGTGTGAATAATATGTTGTAACTTACTAGTACAGAAAATTTACCTGGAAGTGGGTTTCTACAATAACATAAACCTAAAATATGTGGAATTGTGTTAGATGTTGGGAAGCTGGTGGTGAGGAAATAGACATTGCAGGAAGAAAAGTCAGTAAGGCCCTTGCAAAATATTTGGAAAAACTATTGCCTATATTAACAAACAAGGCAGATTTTGTTCCCATCAAGCCTATTACACTAAGGGAACTTACTGCCAAAAGTCACAAAAATAATATATGATTGTTGCTTTTAGTAAAGTTCTATAAATGGGAGAAGTCAGAAAATAATTACATAATTTGTAGACAAACGTGAAAGTGGGAACAACCCAGTTAAGAGAACTTTGTTTGCTTGCAGCCATTTATTTTTCATATTGCCACAAGCTGATCATCATTAAATTTAGGAATGAAGAGATGTGCATGGCATAGAGACCAATAAGTATGATATTATCCAAGCCCAAGAACTATGACAAGAAGTTTGGCTGAGATTATTTACAGAAGATATTTGGAAGGAAAAATATATATATAAAACAAGAAACTGATAAGAATTTAGGGGATTTCATTGTTAAAGGAAATACAAGCCCTGCCAACAAAAAGCCTCTGATTGTTCAACCTGTAAAGCAAATCCAGCTCCAAAACTGCACCTGCAGAATGCAGACTTTGAAAGATAGGTACAGTTGACCCAGTTTAGATCATAAATACAAGCACAGTATTCTAGCAGGAGGAGGAACAAGGTAGAGGAACCAATATCTTGGTATGTCAAGATATCCACGGAGCAGGATACAGCCAATTTAGTGCAGGACTTACACCTTGACTGTTTCACGGGAGAAAAAGAAACTCTCGTCTGAGCCAATGATTTTTGAAGAGGTGGTCTTTTCCTTACAGCTGCATTGTGTGCACTCTAAAAGTGCAAATCAAACGGCCAGATTAGATTACATAATTTGTTTGAGATGATGTATGTATCACCATGTGACTACCATAACCTGTAAGAAAAGGAAACAGTCATTAATTAAAAACAGCAAAACAAAAAAGGACATCTGCTTCTAAATAAAATGGAATGATTGTGGCAGACAAAAGCTTCCCCAGGTAAAATAAAAATAATTATCTAAGCAAATGAATAAATAAAGCATTTGAGACCTGCAGAGGCAAGCCTGAGTTGAAGGAAAAGATCACAGCATAAGGGGTACCATTTTATTTGGGGCATTTGTTGTTTCTAGGTGTCAGGCAAGGGACTAAGAATCTGAGTCATTGATGAAGGGGATCATCAGGAAACCAGCAGGGGTTTTGGCAGTTTTGTTAGTACATGGCCTCAAAAATTAGAGACTTGAGAGGACAGGAACTCGGTGAGAATGGAGAAGCAAGAAGCTGAACCCAATACTTGGCCTGCTTTCTTATCAAGATATTTATAGAATTCAAAAGCAATTCAGAGGAAGAGGTGAAAAGTGAAATTGAAGACCTTTGAAAAGCAGAGCACAGAAATTCTTTCTGGTTAGGAATGTAGAAAGGAGGAAAGAATGTCACTCACCCTAAAAAGTCTGGATAATCTACAAAATTATGGCTTTTCCTGAACCCTTCAGAGAATTAAGGTCACAAGGCAACCAGGTAGTCTGTAATCTAAAGTGAGACAGGGACTTTGATGAGATGTGAGCACTAGATCACCTGTGGTAGAACACGGATGGAAGATAAGCCAGCCATAAAGATTTATAAGAAATGTACCGACGTCTATCCCTCATGGACATAGATAGAAAAAGCTTCAACAAAATATTAACAAATTAAAATTAGCAATAGATAAAATAATGATATATCATGACCAAGTGCATGATCCAGAAATGCAATCTTCGTTCAGCATTTGAAAATCAATCACCTTAATTCACTATATTAACAAACTAAAGAAGAAAAACCATACGATCAATTCAGTAGATACAGAACATGAATTGGACCAAATTCAAAATCCATTCCTGATAAACACTCTCCTTCCTAGGAATAGAAAGGGCATCTAAAAATAACCCACTGCTAACCCTGCACTTAATGTGAAAGTCTGAATACATTCCCTCTAAGATCGGGTACAAAGAACATCTGATCCCACCACTTCTATTCAACAACTTACTGATGTGCTCTCCAGTGTAATAAGGTATTTAAAAGAAATAATAGTCATAGTGATTAGACAGAAAGAAACATAATGACTCTATGCAGATGAATTGATTTTCTACAAAGAAAATTCCAAGAATCTACAAAATGCTGCCAGAACTAGTCAGTGAGTTTAGCAAGGCCATGGGACTAAAGATCAATATGCTGGCACTATAAATAATTGGAAATCTAAACTGAAAACCAGCATCCTTTACAATAGCACCAAACACATGCAGCATTTAAGTATAGACTTCATGAAATGTATGAAATATTAGTATGGTAAAGTTATAAACTCTGTAGAAATAAGTAATAAAAATATGAATTAATAGAAGGAAATACTGTGTTCATGGATTGTAAGATGCAGTATTGTTAAGATATTAATTTTCCCCAAGTGGATCTGTAGATTGAATACAATTTCAGTCAAAATACTTGCATCATTTTTGTAGAAATCTGTGAATAAAATTCATACACAAGAGCAAAGTAACTACAACTGCCAAAACAATGTGCAAAAAGAACAGTTGGGAGAGTCATATTACCTGATTTCAAGACTTACTATAAAGCTTAAAGTGATCAAGAGAGTGCAGGGTTGGCAAGAGGATCCACAAATAGATCAGTGGAAAAGAATAGAGAGCCCAGAAATAGAACCAAATATATGTGGTCAATTAAAGTTTGAGAAAGAAATAAAAGCGTGTGATGGGGTAAAGAGATATGATATGTGTCAACAAGTGGGATAGAATAATTGATATCCCTGTGGAAAAAATAAACCTCGATTCCTACTCTACACATTACATAAAACTTGAGATGACTCCTAGACCAAGCACAAATGCAAAAATTTGAATGATTTTTGCAGAAAACACAGAAGAATATTCTTATGGCTTCAAGTAGGGAAATTTTTCTTAGGATACAGAATACAATCGATAAAAATATATTAATCAATAAGACTTTAAAAACTTCTGTCATCAGAAAAAAAAAGAAAAGAAAAAGAGTCAAAGTAGCTATTCAGTTCCTAAAGATAATATTATTATTCTCTTTACAAAACAAATCTTTTGGCTGAATAGTGATATGATACATTTTATTGATTTTGATTTTTAATCAGTTTGTTCAGGTAAACTTAACTCAGTGTTTTTAAAAGTGTGTTCTATAGACCTGCTACCTCAGCTACGTGACCAAATTTCCTTGGCCCAGGACAGTGCAATTGAAAGTCTGCTGGTGAAGTCTGAAGAACTGCACTTAGCTACCAACCCAGGAAACTCCTATTATACATTAGTCTGAAACTCGATAGTATCTATATTCTGCAAGCCAGTAGAATTTATATTATCTAATGTCTCTTCAAAGCAGTGAGAATCACCTTATAATATGGTGGTTACTTCCAAACTCAACTTTCCTACCATTTTATTCTCCTTCCTTACTTCCATGACATATGGTCCTTTACTTCTCTAACTCAATAACCCTATACTTTTATAGCCCTACAACTCTATTTCCGTCATGTAGTCCCTTATTCCCTCATCCCCATTTTTTTGTAAGTGTTCATTGGGGTTGTACTCCAAATAAAATAAAAAATATTGCAAATTAACAATAATTCCAAACCTGATATTTTTACATATTCTGCAAGAACAAAAACAAGCAAACAAATTATTGCTTTCTCTGGATAACTCCTCAGGATATCTGGAGCAGATCCCATGAGGCAGCACTCTTGTTTCACAATGTACTCACACTTGTGGCTGGATCATAACAGACTCTCAGTATTAAGTTTGTCTAAAAGGTGAAAGAACAAGTATGGAAAGATGATAAACTCACATAGCTTTGACATTTACAAAGTTAATTTCAGACATTTGCCTTGTTCTCTCCCAAGAAACATGGGGTTGAACAAAGTCATTATTTATAGAAGAGGAAACTGAGTCACAGAGAAATGAAGAATCAGAAATGATGGAACACCTAATATCAAGATGTTTCTACGATTTAAGTGGTGTTACTGGACTAATAGATTAGGAGACAGCAGGCACAAGTCTTGATTTTTGGAACATCATCCCTTCCCTACACTGCCTCTTGAGCTTTGGTGACAAATTTTTCCTTTCAGGGGTGTCCTTGATGCTTAATTTGCCAGAGTTAATTTATGCAAGAGTATTAGAGAGATTGGGACACACAAATATTTGGGGAGATATGCTGGGATTTTCATGTAGCATCTTCATGGATATGGGAAGTCATTACATTAGGCACATTGGTAAGAGAAATTGTAACATTGTTCTTAGACTTTATTGAAAATATGAAATGTCAGTATGGGTTGCTCAGTCTTCAATTTATTCAATCACAGTCTTAATGCTGAATATGACCACTAGTATCTTTGTCTAAAAATCAAACAAAAAACTGGCATTAAAACAATGATATCAGAGATAGAATGATCAGAGACTTTACTGTGACAGTAACAGAGGAAACCCACCAGAAGAAAATGGTCCCCATCTGGAACTTAACTGTACAGAGCAAATATATCCTGGTGTGCAGTTACTGTCACACAGTCAACACCCACAAGATCACCCACGGATCACTCCAGACCTGTTAGTCCTGGATACAACAGACAGTAACGCATTCATGAACCTTAACCTTGTAGCTAAAGAATTTTGTTTTGAGGATCACCATGCATTGTAGTTATGGAACGGTGTTTTTAAGGTACTTACAACCCTGGAATGTCCATTTGTTTCTCCTGTGCAAGGAACAGCAGTTTCAAACCTTAGATGAAGTGAACTAAGCGCCTTACATAAAAGGACAGGTGTTTCCATTTTCCTGTTAATGACTCTCTAAGTGTGGATGATGATGATCCTTATCAGTCATTACTAAATTTACTTCACAGAAATTAAGAATTAAATTACAGTTTCAAGGCTCGTTAGGTCTTGTTAAATTTGTTGAATCACCCACTTGTGTATGTCTTGTCCTCCATGGGGCGTCTGTAAAGCAGGTGTTTCGATTCATTGGAATTTTGTTGCATTCTATTCTGCCCAAAGATTACTATACAATTGTGTTTCAAATTCCAGGTTGGATTCTTATATTTGAAGATCAGACTTCAAACAGTCATATTTGACTATTCATGTTTAGCATAAAGAGGAATAATGTGTAAATGGTTTCTTATGGGAGCTTTTCAAAAGGAGTCTTGAATGTGAAATTCAAGGGCAGAGTAGGAATCATACTTCAACCTTGATACCTTTTTTGTCTCAGTATTCTGATGCCAAACAATTCCAGATACAAGTGCGAGTGGAAAGATCTTTTACATTTTTACCTGTGCCTATGGGATGTGTCTTCTAGTGCACTCAAAGTGTTACTCATTTCTCTTTGTTTGAATGTAGGTGATAATATACCAGAAAAAGATTACTGCTGCTGTGTACACTCTCTCTGCCCTCATTGTCCACATATTCTCTCTTCAGCAAGAGAAAATTGTCCCAGACAATGTCACCCTCAATTTTAACGCTCTCTTTTGGAAGCTACAGCTAAATCAAACATACTATATATTTTGGGGTACAAAAAAGAGCTGGGTTCAGGATCAGATCATATAACTGCCTGAGTTTTAAAACAAAATGCTTGTATTTGTAATTCAACCATTTCAAATGTGATTGGAGAATTATATAGTATCAATTAACATACCTGGTCTGTTATTTCATAATCCCATGAGATGCTTTTTTTCTGTGCTAAATTTACACTGGAATTTTAGGAACAGGATTAACTCTTACATTAACTATCTTACACAGGTATTCTGAGGCAATACTAGGACAAAATAAAAAAAGAAATTGAGAAAGGATTTCAGTTTCTTTAATCCAAGTCTAGTTTTCTCTCCACCAGGTAACAGTGCCTACATTTTAGAATGAACAGAAATGCCTTATGTGATATTAAAAATATTTTTTAAATGAAGTCAGAGACATCTTTAAAGTTACTCAAGGAGTGTCTCCCTGTGGTCAGAGTTTTAGTAATTCCTTTTTCAGATCCATGAAACCTAAAATAGCTAAGTTTGTGAAATAAATGTTGGTTGTTAATGGCCAAAATGCTGTGGCTGTAGAAAAATTTGCTTAAGAAGACAATGTTTTGTACCACACCTTTAGTATTTCCTGTCAAGTGCCTCCACAACCACTCTCTCACAGTTCAAATCAGTATCAAATCTTTGAAGAATTTCCAAAACAGAACTATTTGTAGGTATATTCTGAAACCAAGGCAATTGGATTTCCTAAATTATGTGTACCTTTCCACAGAGGGAGTGACCAAAATAGGCATAAGAATGTAAATTCTTGATAACATCGCAAGACATCCTTAAAAGGCCTATGAGAATAGAATAATTTTGGTCTAAATTTATGAGACAGTAATGGATACTAATTCAGAACAAGGTTTCTGAGTCAAATAGACATTTGAATTATAGATATATCACTATTTGGATACAGAGTACTCCAAAAAACAGGTACAAGTGAAAATATCTTTTAATTTTGTGTGACCTTGGGAAAACCTCTAGTCAACTATAATATAAAGAAGATAATATAGTAGTAAATAGCTAAAGGATTTGTTATGAATGAGAAATGGGATTGTGCTTGTCACCTGCTAAGCAGAGGACAATAGCACAGATTAAACCAATAATAAATATAAACTATTATCATTATTCTGGTTCTTGATCTTACTACTGTTAATAGTTACTAGAATCATCATTGCTTAGTCGAAGTGTGGTCTGCAAACTTTTTTTTTTGTTATAACAGTAAATGTTATATAGGACCATTAAAGCCTAACATACCATTATACTTAAAATATAAAAAGACAACATTAATAATCAGTAAACACCTTCACTTATTACTCTTTCATAGGCAATAAGATAACATTTTAAGGTACTGCTTAGAATGCTTCCATGTTTTAAAACACTCTGAGCATAACCAGAAAATTATTTCAAGAGCCTCTGTAATTATTTCAGTCTCATATCAGATGCAAGCTCTTTTTAATGGCAATAATATACAACATCTTTTTGCAAATGACAAAAAAATAATTTATTTGACTTTGATTAAAAACCTCTGATGCAGAGGGGAGTACAGAATTTCCTAAGGACCAACAAATTTTTAATCGTGGTCTTTTTTTTGTCATCTAGTGGATACATTTGTTCTGCAGTGTGATCATACCCTTTATTATTTTCTTTACTAAGGCAGCACTTAAAAAAAACACTCTAAAAGAAACCAGAATAGAAACCTTATAAAATGAATAATTAAATATTGCCTTAAGAAGCAATAATTTTGCTGATGGAACTTTTTTTTTTCTTGAGGTCTATTGAAATTCAAAATCCATAATGAATTTGAATTAAAGTACCAAATAGCCAGGTTTAAAAACCTATATTGAGATTCAGCTCACAATTCTTCCTTAAAAAATTACCAAATGATGCATCTTTTATAAAATAGCATTATACGATATTCTATACATACAAATACATTTTTTTTTAATTCTAAATTTTTCTGTAGCTTCCCTTTGCCCTAGTGTTCTCTTAAACTATAAGTGAGTATATTCAATATAACAGTCTGTGAAAGTTGAGCTTATTACAAAATAAATCACATGATTAAGGCACTCAATTTAATATTACCACATGTTGAGTAATGATGTACTTTTATTCATAACTTCAATATAGGTAATTTATATTAAAGTATAAATTCATAAATTCTGCAATTAATCGAAGAACATAAAATCATGTAAAAAGATATTTTAACAGCTTTTCTTTCCTCTTCATATAAATGAGCAATCTGTTTCACATTTAGTTATTTTTATAATATAATTTTTTATTTTTTTGAAGATACTTATATTACATACATATTACATAAAAAATATAGGGGGGAAGCACATGTGGCTCAAGCAATTGGACTCCCACCTATCACATGGGAGGTCCATAGTTTGGTTCCCAGTGCCTCCTAAAGATGATAGCGAACTGGCACGATGGACAGGCACGGCAAGCTGACACAACAAGATGACGCAACAAAAGACACAAGAAGAAAAACATGATGAGAGATGCAACAAAGCAGGGAGCAGAGTTTCACGGTGCCTCCTAAAGAGGACGAAAAGGACAGTGAGCTGGTGTGACGGTCAGGCACAGCAAGGTGATGCAACAAGATGATGCAACAAGAGACACAAGAAAACCATAATGAGAGACACAACAAAGCAGGGAGTGGAGGTGGCTTAAGCGATTAGACATCTCCCTCCACATCAGAGGTCCCAGGTTTGGTTCCTGGTGCCTCCTAAAGAAACAAAGAAGATGAACAGATACAGCAAGTGCAAACGAGGGGTTGGGGAGAGATAAATAAATAAAACAAATCTTAAAATATATATATGAGATTCCCCTATGCCCCAATCTCTACCCCTCCCACATTTTCCCCCATTAACAACATCCTTTATTAGTTAGTATATTTGTTACAATTGATGAACATATTTTGGAGCATTGCCACTAAGCGTGAGTTATAGTTTACATTGTAGTTTACACTCTCTCCCACACAATTTTGTAGGTTATGATGATATATAATGGTCTGTATCTGTGCAATTGAATTCAGAACAATTCCCAAGTCCTGAAAATGCCCCCATATTACACCCGTTTTTCCTTCTCTCTCCCCTCAGAACCTCCAGGGGCCACTGCCTGAACATCAATGATAAAAGTTCTTCCATTCTTAGAATCACAATAAGTCTATAATAGAATACCAGTAATCTACTCTAGTCACATTTAGTTTTAAAACAACATTGAAGCACTTTTCATACCAAATTTACATGTTACCTCCAGCTTTAAAAAAAATCAAAGTGGAAAAAAAAATGATACTGTTTCTCTAAAAGAATCAGAAGCTTAATTAAATCATGTTTAAAAGGGAGTGGTTCTTCTGATAATTAAATTATTTTTAATTATAAATCTCCCATGACTCTCTGTATGTTTAAATAAATATATCAATTTAAATCATCTGCCTGGTGTATGCTTTTAAAAAATATAATTACATTACCCCATATTTATATTCTCCACAGGGAAGAGAAACTCATGCTCCAAAGAAGTAAACAAAATCTCATCTAAATCTCCCAATAAATTTTTAAAAGCCCTGAATGTATAAATATTTTCATCACAACATTTGGGATTTTTTTCAGATAAAGATTCCCAAAAGAAACACACAAATATACAATCAGTACTTCAATTATCTCTACGGTTTTGTGATATTTGAGTTAAGCATTTCAAAGTCTTTCACAATTTTGCACTTTTTCCAGATTAATAAGGCTGCAGCTTTCAACACTGGAAAGCACCCTTGAACAATTATCCCAAAGTGAATGCGAATCTAGGAGCTGTTTTGTCACTTATTCTATGGCACGAGATAAAATAAATAAGCTACTGTTGCCTGTAAATGGTTCCAAGGTATTGATTGGAAATATAAATTCCTCTGTTGTTTTAATTCTAGTCATCTTAGAGATTACTTCCTAAAATTTCGGTACTGAGAAAATAGCCATCTCTTTTGTCCAGCATTCTGAGATTTAATCTGGAGAGGTCACATACAGAATGTGATTTGCCCATAAACACTAACTGTTTGATGTTTAGGTAAGGGACCCATTAACTCTCATGGAGTTCCAGTTATTGAGAGTGGTGTATGGGAATATGCTGATTATAACAACCCTGACTCTCTCCACCACCAAAATCACAAAAACTATCTACCCAAATTTTCAGTATGATCTTTTGCAATAATTTGGGCCTTGTTCTTGTAGAATATATGGTAACAAACAGACTTGGAATTATTGTTATATATATTTGACATAATACTAAATATTACCACTGTGGAGAGTCCTACTCCTTAAGGGAAAATTTAGGGCATTGTATCCATCTCTCTTTTACTCCCTATTCAGCCTTATTTTTGTATTTTTGGTTTACGCTGACTCTCAACTCTTGTTTTCTATTCTGTTCAAGTGATATGTTTAGCTAGCCAATATAACCTGTTAACACGTTGAATTTCCTAGCAGTGATTCAGTACCTGTCACAGCAATCAGCATGGGAACACCTAAATGCTATAGATGGCTTCCCATTGATTGCTATAAAAACATACAAATAAAATGTGAACTCTGAAAATCTATTTACAGCCATAGATGTAATCCTTAAGTACATTTGCTGATTTTCAGCTGGCTTTGCTTGAGCAATTCCTTTCTTTCAAGGACATCCATTACACAGCAACATTTACAATGGAGCTTACAGTTATAGGGTATTTAGGAAACACCTACCCTTTAATAAAAAATTTCAGCAATCACAGTCATGGCAATTAACATCATAAACCTAGTTGACCAGGCTTTAATTTTTACCCATGCTATCCTATACCCCATAGTCAATGTGTGTTTAGCAAACCAGCATTTTGAGAGCACAGTGGCAAACTGACAAATGTGACAAATTGAATTCTTCTTCTGACATTTACCGGCCACATGTCCTTAGCCTATCTCAACTTACTTGCGTCTCAGTTTTCCTTGTCTGTAACATAGAAATAATAGTTCTTGTCATTCCTAGAATTCTAACATTGAAAGAATGCCTGAATTCTATGACAGCTTAAAGGCCATTTACTCTAATATTTTCACTTTACAAATTTGAAAACTGAGGCTCTGTATCGAGCCTGAGGATTGTTCCTGAGAAGGAAGTAACAGGAGTGATATTCACATATTTAATAACTGGAAAAGAGTAGCCTTCAGGCAGAATGATTGACAGGCTAATAAGAGCACTTGCTAACTATAAACAACTGACTATGCTTCTACCGTTGTGTATGGTTGAGGATCTGCCGGCACAATGTAGCTAGCACACTACAACACAAATTACCTTTACTCCATTTGATAAACTTTAAATGCTCCCTGAAACATTCAGTAATTTCTCTCTCATGGTGCCATTGATTTTACAGTGATTCTTTTTTTTCTCTAGAAGAGTGCATAGAAGCATGTCACCTGGAAATAAATTGATGTGTAGCTTTCAAACTATATGTAATAATAATAAAATTGAAGTTTTTATTACTGAAACTTAGAAAAATCTATCAGATGCTGGGAAAAAGTGGTTTTAGTAGCTTCTAGCATGTCACATCCTGGCACTTTAGCTCTTATTCCTTAATATCAGCAGTTAATAAAAGGAACATATTAAACCAGGATAGCATTTATCACCAACAGTTTTGGCAGAGATTTGTAACAGCCAAACATTTCTTGAGGTGTAACAACATCAACAACAACAATAACAATTCAGAAAGAACCAAGTAAAGATAATGAGAGAAAACCTCAGACTGACACCACATAACAAACTCTGCATGCTCATGCACACACAGTGAGACTTGTACCTGCATACTCACCTCTGGTTCAGTTTCATAAAAACAATTCAGGCATCCAGAAGAGGCATTTAATGCAAATTCAGAGGTCTTAATGCCAGTGCTGAGCTTTCCACAGTCTAAAGCCTAGATGGATTTTATTTCCTTGAGCTTTATGAGAGTAATATGTTATGAATGTGTAGTCAAGTAATAGATAAGCCTGATACTTTAAGGCTAGAGCTGTAGACAGTTGGTTGAGAGCAAAAGTGCTTGGGGCATAGTTTTATTGAGCGGCTGTATTTCATCACAATATCCTTCTACTCTATCTTATAATGGTATATACAGTGAAGCTCATTTTAAAATCTCCTCATAGTCTGTCTGTGGGGAGAAAGAAAGTTCTGGTTTACCAATAGTATCAATAGCTTTTTTGCTGCTTAGCACTTTCTCCATTGAATAAATAGCGAGGACCAGGCATGCTTAGCACTTTGAAAGTAACAGTAACTGCTTCAGACCATTGGAGTATCCAAATGTGTCACCATAAACTGGAAAGTACTTGAAGAATGTTTTGTACCTCTACTATGTATCATATTTTATCAAGATATGGTCATTTTCCATCTCATTTACATCATCAAATAATCATTTTATTTAATTTCCTGTTCTTTTTGATATCTTTCTTTTGTAACACATTTTGATAATTACTTAGCAAGTCTTTTGTTCTGACTTCATGGAGCAAAGCTCCTTCTCTGATTCTATTAATGCTTAAAGAATGTAACAAAACAAGGAATTGAGAACATAGAAGAGCCCTAAAGTAATGATCTGAGTTATGTTTACGTTCCAACTAAGAAAATTTCAGATCTATGTGGATTCACTCTAGTGTAGTATTTGCCTGAATGTACAATTAAAGATAAGACAAAGGCCATATGCATATATTATAACAAACTAGAAAGGGGTAGGGAAGAGGGAAAGTGGACTGTGCATCTTTTAGATAAATAATAATGATGATGATGATATAATATAGTAGCAAACATGTGTATTATTTTCTACAAATTATCATAGCAATACTCCCAACAGTCCTACAAAGTAGTTGAATTGACTTTATTATCCCTATTTTACAAAAGAGAAAACTGAGGCCCAAACACAGCAGCACAAAGCATCTTTTGATTTCCTCCTGCACAAATCCAATTTCTATAAAAGTAATAGAGATAAGAAATCTCAGAAGGACTTCTTTTTAAGGAAGTACTTGGTTTTAATATTATATTGGAAACATTGAAATGCAATGGATATAAAATGGGTTAGAAGATGATAGCTACATATTTGTTTTTATACCTGCCCTGGCAACCAATAATTGTAAGGAGAAAACAGAAAATTCATGCCAATTTAAGGTTCTACTTAAAAGAAAAGTTTTATAAAATAAAAAAATGTCACTGATGACTTTTAAAATGTCTTACATAATATAATGAAAGAAACGTTTTCTTAGGGAAAATAAAATAAGGTCATTGATGAAAGATGGATTCCTTTTAGGCTTCTAATATATAATAAGAGAAAAAGGAGACAATTTACACTACAAAATAAATGAATAATAATCCCTAAATGATAAGACAATTATACATTTTAAAATCCATAAATTTCCACATGGAGAGAGAAGCTTCTACCAATTCAGCTTAAGACTGCCCACTGAATCTGAACTGGAAGGATTTGAAAAGGCCATGATGTTTTCTAAAGAGCTGTAATTAAGACTTTACCTTAGTGTATATATTTATGTATTTTTTTCTCTTTAAGGATGGAAAAAAATTGACAAAGAAACAAAATCCTCAGTGTCCATGGCTCCTCACTAACAAGCTGTGAGGAGGGCCAGCTGTGTCAACCAGCAAATTCTAAAAGGTGATATTAGGAATGAGCCTACGATCCTGAAGAAGGTGTCCAGTGCCCTGAACACAATCATCCCTTCAGTCTAATCCTGCAACTTCCTTCATTAACAAAGGTCTAAGAAACAAATAGAATTAGAGAAAATTCTTTTGCTCTTTCCCATCCTGTCATAATCTCTCCACAAGAGTAATAACTTGTGTTTTATTTAGGCTTTCTTTTCCATTTTACTAGTTTCCTCACCACCATTATGTGGACTATTATCTTTGTTACATTTTCATGGCAGTAAGTGAT
This sequence comes from Tolypeutes matacus, assembly GCA_026826555.1. NCBI lineage: Eukaryota > Metazoa > Chordata > Mammalia > Cingulata > Chlamyphoridae > Tolypeutes > Tolypeutes matacus. The sequence continues at coordinate 3,135,716 of JAKSZT010053946.1, read as the reverse complement.
GTTGATCACTGGTTCTTTATATTACTTGGTTATGCACATAGTTAATATTTCTTTGATTACTTTATCTAAAAACCTCTTCTTTCTGTCAAAATATGGCATTGTTTATTTGCTAATCAGCATTCATTGGTTTTTCTGATGTGGTTTCTTGTAAGAATCTCAGCAAAGTCAAAATGTAAATGATGAGAAACATTAAAATGAAAGAATCATTTTAGAAGTTGTAATTTTAAAAGATGTGGAAAATTTCAGAAATCCCACTGTACAGATTATATTTGTTATAAGAAAATAAGTCATTTGATCCAATGTTAAAGCTTTAAAATTGGTAGGTATTGAATAATTTTAATCCCCAAAACCCTCAATAAAAATGTGAAGGGGAAAAATAGCAGCTAAAATTTTATTACATCAAATATGATAAATATCCCATCAAGGAAATACAGTAAAGAGCAGTAGTTAAGCACAAGGCTCTAGAGATATTGAGATGTGGTTTGGGTTTCTACTTCCATTTTATATTAACTATATGAATCTGCCCAATAATTCATAAGCTGCTGCCTATTTACCTGTAAAATGAACGTAATAGTGGTATCTATCTCATTGAGTTTTTGAGATGATTACATAGGATTACCATAAAACATTTATCACAGAGCAGGGTACAGAGAAAATATTCTATAAGAGTCAATTATCATTATTAACCAAAGGTGAATTATTTATTAGTTAAGAAACCATGACATTTTTATATTCTTATTGTCTTAACCCCAAAGACTAGTTGTTTTGCAATAAAAAACTTTAAAAAGAAAGCAAAGTTTATTCTTAGGCATTGTGTATGCTCATTGTGGGTATCTGTGCTTCTCTTCCACGTCACTCTGACTTTGGGACCCAGGCTGCTAGAGCATGCTCTGTCTGGAATGCTGCTTGCTTTTGTGGCAGAAGGCAAAGAAGACTTAACAAGCTGCGTGTGCCCTTTTATTTCCTGAAAAGGGCACACATCATGTTCACAAACATTTTATTATCCAAAACAACCATGTGGCCATTTGAGTCCAGCAGGTTGCAGATGTAATGCAAAAATCCAACCACTGTTGGGATAGCACCCCAGGGAGGGAAGACAGTAATACTGTCTACCACAGTCCAAATAGATCGTGGTAGACTTTAAATCTTACCTTTGCTTAGGATCAAGCTGAAAAGGTTCAAGACCCCAGGAACTGCAACTGACAGAACCTGAACCAAGTGTTATAAACTAGATGATATAATATGCAACCCAAATTACTGCCTAAGCAACAATTTTTTTTAAGGAAAGTGGCTGCACATGCTAGTAGAAGACAGGTATATAATGTTATCATAAAAATTAAGATTTCTAATAGATTTCTTTTGATGCAGAATTTATCAGTGCATCCAGGCATGTATTTCTAATACAGAAGAAGGAAGTCTTTGCAGTGTAGCTCTTACCAACACATACATTTCCCAAAATAATATACAGGAATATATGGTCAACAATAAGTCTATTGATATTGTACAAACTTGAGAAAGCCTGCACAGTCCCCATCTTGAAATACTCGTTTCACTGTGGATTCTCCACATTTCTTTATGTCATCACATCCCAGCAGTCACTAAGCTCCATTTCTCCTACATTTAAACATATCTCAAAGCAGTCCTCTCCCTTTCTTTCATGATTACTGCCATTCTCCCATATTGCATTATTTCCTACCCTGGTCTACATAATATATTACATCTAGAGATTTATAAGGGGAAAACAAAACCAAAAGCCTCAGAAATGTAATCACATGTACAAAAACCTTGTTGGCCTTCTCTCTAATGCCAGATTGAATGAGACCTGTCATATTTCTTTCGGGTTACACATGGAAGTATGTATCATGAAGGTAGACTGCTTATTCCTAGGTAAATACCAAACTTGAGTGAATGTAATTAAATCGATAATAGCTATCAAACAATTAATGAATTATGCTCCTGTTTATAGCTCCACAACCAGAGCAGGTAGATGGTGTAACATTTGAAGTAGGAAAAGGAAACTAGCATATATATTGACATCTACTAACATGCTTGACTATTCTATATAATTTACATGTTATTACACTTCCACTGCACTATTCAGTTTTTGAGAGTAAAGATTATGTTGTGTTGTAAATTCCCAGGACTATTTTTATGATATAGTAGGCATTTAATAAATATTTACTCAATTAATTAAAAGAATTTTTATTATGATATTAAGAGGTAGGTTCCACTATAGTGACAGTGTAACAGATAAGCAAACCAAGATTTGGAGGATTAATATGGATGAAGTTTCATTCATTTATTCACTTTTTTAAAGGTGTTATACCCTCTGTGGATATAAGGTGATATTCACACTTTCTATTATATATAATAAAGTAGAAGTCATTATTCTCATAAAATTTAAAATCCAGTGAAGGAGACAGGGAAAACAAGGAAGAAAAGATGAATGGGTGGATAAATGCTTTTAGTCACTATTCTTACTTCCCAGCTGAGGTAAGAATACTCAACAATTATTATTTGACAAATTTCCTTTGGATACCTCTAGAGAGAATAATGGCATTTTTTTTCAGATAATGGTAAACACTAAGATGAAAATAAGACAGGATCATGTGGCAGAATGAATGAGAAGTAGGGCAGCATTAGATGGTATAGTTAGGAAAGAAAAATCCAAGATGATATTGTTTGTATGTGGTAAGAAGGTGCAATCTGTGTGAAGATCTGGGGGAAAGGAGTTCCAGGGGGCGAAAAATGTAAAAGCAAATGCCCAGAAATAGAAAGAATGCCAGAGTGGCTGGTCAAAGCTTCCAGTTATTTTGTATATTGGAGTTGTAAATGTCAAAATGGCATTTAGTGATGTAGGCACTAGGAGACAATCAGAGCCAATTTTAAACTTTAAATAACAGCTTGGAAGTTGAAAATAATTTATATATAAATATGTGCATGTGTGTCTTTACCATAAAATATGTAAACATTTAACAATATATCTATACGGAAATTCTAAAAAATGTTTCAAAAGCTATAGTTCAAAAGCTATATGAATTTAGAATTTTTGCGTTTAACTTCTGGTGTTTTTTTTTTTTTTTTTTTAATCAAATTGGAAATTTCCTCGACAAATATAAAATGTTAGTCTAAAGTAACATATTTCCTTCTTGGAATAAATAGTTTGCTCCATTTATAATAAGCAGAAAGAAAACAAAAAGGTAAAATAAAATGAGACAAAAAGAAAATGAATGTTATCTTTATGTCATATGGCACTAACTTCATAGAAAAGATAAAGCAACTTTCCTTTATCTAAGATTCACTTGAAAAATGAGAATGTAAAAGTTGCTGTCTAAATATCTTTAGCTATGAGTTTATCTCTGACACCAAACTGGAAATGATAGTATAATAAAAAAGTTTTTCCTCTTATAAAACCCTAATGCAATGAGTAATGTTAACAGTGGGAAAATATTTTAAAATTCTGCAATAACTTGGCTTTGGAGGCTTTTCATCTGTATGGTTTAAGATTTTTTCCCCTCCAAATAATTATATAAGAGGGATAAGAGAGAAATTGTGTATCTTCTTTTCCAGTTTAAACTTGGTGGACTACAGTCAGTAGGGCACAGAGAAAGTCTAGAGTCAAGCCGGTATTCTCAGATATCCTGTTTAATCTCCTGTTACTGCCATTCATCCACATTCCTCTTATTTTGTTTTTCCATCTGAGAAGTAAACAGAAGTCTTTTAGAAATCACCAATTAATTGAACTGAATTTTATGAGTAAATGTGATGGGTATATATGGCTTCCTCTCTTGTATTGCTTAAAGTTGCATGAGTTTTCAGGATAACAGCTGTCCTCTCCACCTTACATACTAGCCAAAGGGGAGCTCTGCAATCTCCAGCCTTACTACAAAAGAGAACCAAGAAAAGAATATTTGATGCAGTCTTAAATACACTGCATATATTTAATCCAAGCATCGCTATTATCTCCTCACATCATGGGATCTATAACCAATGTGTACATTGTCAACTACCAATTCACATCTATTTTCACTAAGATATAGATTTTTTTTTCCAAAGGTTAAAGGCATTTGAGCCAACTCAATCAAATAACTATACAATCTGATTACACAATCTCAAATGGATAGATTATAGAAGATGCTAAAAATGCTGATGGTGTGATCTATAATATATCTCCTCTTCTGTTATGGAGATTGAGATAAAATTATTTTTATCATATGTTCAGTGCTTCAGTAATATAGATAAATATTTATCTGGGAAAAAGATAATTTTCTTCTCCCTTAGTGGAATAAAGGGTGGGCATTTCGTGCAGTTGATTTGGTTTTATGCACTCATATGCTTAGGTTGAAAAATATAAATGTACAATAATAAAGTAATGATAACAGTCGTGTTCCATTTTCCTTTTCTATCTTAATAGCTCCAAGAAGGTAATTTTACTGTGTATATAAATCATTAGTCTTCAGCAGACATTCAGTTCTGTAGTTATTCTTAGGCTCAGAAGCAGTTTTATTTTGCTAAGAGCCATTCTCATCGTCTCTGGAGTGATGGTAGGGGTGAGAGAGGATTCAAATTAGCTTCAAGGTACATTTACTTCTATTACTCAGGAAATATACCCCCATGACATATAGACCATTCCCTAGTCAAATACTAATTTACAATTTTTCTGGATCAGCATAACCACCATGTATTACTGTCTTTTCTGACAGAGTTTGATTTCAGTGATAGAAATTGAGCCTTTTAGATAATTACAAATTTCTCATGAAAAAAAAATTATAAAAAAACAACTTTTCCCCATAATTTAAAACAGTAAGCACAGACAGGTTTCAGGGAATAGCCTAGAAAGACAGTTTATGTAAGAAGTAGAATTCTCCAAATGGAACCAAATGAAATACCAAATGTGAGTATATATATATATATAATGTATATAATTATGTGTATGAATATACATATACACATACCCACATCTATGTGGGTCCTTCTTGCTAATAAAATAGAAATTGTAAACTTTTCAACTGCCAATTTCAAATGTGTTCATCGCAGAAGGAGTATAATTTTTTCATAATAAACAATATATTAAGTTTATACTTTTTCAAGATACTATAGAGCATTGGCAATTTCCTGTTGGAAGTCCAGTACCAAAATATTTTGGTTTCTCGTCTATTTAAAGATTGTAACAAGGAAATTACCTCAAAATTTCACATAGATCAATTCTTAAATATTTTTTCTGTTACACAATGCCTGGGAAGCTGATTTAGATAAAAATAGATGCTAACACTTAAGATTGCTTGGTACTGTTTAAAAAGATATATCAGCAGCCACAAAGGCAGTATCATCAAATCATGGGAATCAATCAATTAATTCAGGCCAGTTTGATGTAAACTTAAGTATTAAGGCATGGAAATGGCAATATAACCTCTTTGGAGTTCAGTTTTTCTTTTCCTCTGTAGTTATTTCTTTAGGCTGTACCATGAGGATTTGATTATTCATCAATTATTAAATCAAATACTGTGAAGTGTCTACTGGTTCTCAGCCTTTTTTAGTGTAATGATTGGATTTTAAAGAAATGAATACATACATACATGCCATTGCTATTTTACATGAAACATTTCCAATGCAGCAGAGGAGCTATAGTTATTTTTACAAATCTATTTCTGCTGCTACCATGATGCTAAACATTTAGTATGATTAAGACAATAAACTGATTCTGAATAATCAAAAGTGAAACACTTCCTCTTTCTGTTGGCCTAGAGATATCCAGTCACTAGTGAAGATAAAAGATGAGTATGTAATAAATTCTCTCTACTGATGAGATAAATTACACCTGATCTATATCCATGTATTTGAATAATCCCAGAAAGAAACCTACAAGTAAAGGCTGCTAATTGCATAGCATCTGACTAAGAAAGAATTTTTAAATTTTATAGTTTTTTTAAGGGTGAGAAAGGTAGGTAGCTTATTCATTACAATTTTTCCAAAAGGACAACCTAACATGGAAGTATGGTTTAGAATTGATTGAATTAAAAGCAATTCAGTTTTTAACTCTGTTAAAAAATAATGTGCTTAATTAAATCATCAGCATCTTCTCAGCCTACATTTCCACACACACACAAAAAAAACAGGAAAGTTTCCCTCAATTAATAAAACTCTCTGAAGTGTCAAAATGGGTAATGCCAATATCACAAGCAGTTTAAAAACTTAGAGTGAGCAGATCTGATTCAGGGCAAGGAGGGTTTATTAAGTTAAATTGTAGTTTTAAATCATATTTAATTTGCATTTGCTTTGAGTGTCATGAATCCAATACAATATATTCAATAATCCCTAACATTCATGTACACAAAATCTACAGGCAGCATGTTACAACTGTGTTGTCCAGATATGGACAACTTTGAAACTGAGCATTTAGATCATTTGCTTTGGGTCACACAGCCAGCAAGTGGTGAGTCTAAGGACAGGAACCTGATGAGGCCTCATCTAGAAGGCTGCCCTGGAAGGATAATAAATGACTGGAATCACATTATAGTACACTAGAATGGCAAGATATTTTCTATTTCTTTTAAATAAGCTTCTTTTAATGTTCCATTTTCTAAGGTTGATTAAGATTCTTAGGGGATCTAGTGCCTCTTGTGATAATCATCACCACTTTTGATTTGTTACAATCTATAGGTTTTATGGTAGCAGAGTACACTATCACATGGCCAGGACAAAAGGTGGGTATTTTCTGTTTGAGATTTAAAGTACACTAAAGGATGTTTCTGTTATAACAATGGAATAAAGACTGCCCATTTTAGAGACTAAAAGAAGTATAAGCATTTATATATATTTTTATATTAAATATATATTTGTCTTAATTAGGATTTCCTCTCCCTTATTCGTCCATGCTTCTAGCAGTCTTCCTATTGGGCCTCCTCCTAGCCTTTTATAGTTTGCTTCACATGTGAAGGTGATGAACTCCAGATGAATTTCATGGTGATGTAAGCAATTACCATGTTAATGGAGACAAAAGTTGAAAAGTACTATTTTTATGATTTAAAGAGAAAAAAGAGTATATGGCAATCATTTTTTTAAAATTTATTTTTATTGTGGGTAAAAAATCAAAATTCAATCATTTTTAACAATTTTTGTGTTCCTAATGAAAAGCAGGAAGATGATTCATGGAATTCAGAAAGTTCAATGCCACATGCTTATGCATCTGTAACTCACAGCTACACAGGCACAGGTGGTGTGTGGACACATTGATTAGCATAGTCTTGGAGCATAAGATGACCTGAAGCCAGCCCTTACCAAGCAAGGAGCCAAAATGTGTTGTGTGCTGCCTGCCATCTTAGAATGGAGGGACAGCTTTGATATTTCTAGTTTTGAAATATCAAAACTGCCTATAAGGTTAGTATTGCCTATGAGGAGAGTTGCATCCACATGACAATATCAGTTATCAGCTAAATTTTTGCTAGTAGCATTATTTTTAAAATAGTGTCTCTTCCTGTAGATTGATACCTACAAGTTTAAACAGCAAGGACACCAACTGGGGACAGAGAAATTCTCTTTCATTCTTATTTCAATGCAATCAATTACTGATATGTGGCTTATCTATTTTCTCATAATGGGTTTTCTGAGACCAATTCCTTATTCCGTACTAGCTTCCCCCAAATAGTCAGTGCATTATTTATTTAAATCATTTAGCCAGGCTATTCTTGTGCCTCAACCCTGCTGTTCTGCCAGTGGGTGTCAGCAAATGCAGATGCATTTCTCATATAACCCCAATGAATATAAAATTAGGAAGGAAATTTTGCTGAGAGAGACATAAATACATTCTACAGAGAAATGTAGAAGTATGTATTTAAAATTGTGTTTTACGGGAGCTCCACTATTAAGAAAGTAGTAGAAATTTCAAACAAAACAGTTTTGGTTTTGAATGAGATTACAGACATTTCTGTTTCAGAGTTTTCTCTAATCAGCCAGTTGTATAACCCTGAGCATTTCTAGGCCTTAAAATGAAGGTTCTGTGATACATGATCTCTAAGTTTCCTTCTAGTTCTAAAATTCTACGAATAAAAAATAAGTGGATGTCCTTTTAGAGACTTCTCTTTTGAGGCTGCCTCTCTTTCTCTAAAGAGATAAGTGCTATTACTTTCTGCTTCTGCTGGGCAGTCCAGGCTTACTCTCTCATCAGTAGCAGAATGCTTCAAAAATGCTGATAGTAGTGGTGAAGCCTGATGTAGTTTATATTTTCAAGATAAAAATGCTCCTCATCAATCCTTCTAATTGAAAGTAAATTGGTCTTAGAAAAGTGATTACTGTAGGAGAAAGAGAAGGGTGCCTCTGCTCATGGGCTTTCACCATCAATATCTTTTCCTTAAAGGGCTCATTCAAAGGAGAGATACACGGTGAGCAGAAAACAAGCAAAAATAAGATATTATGTTCTATTGTTAAGTGAAGGCCTTGCTGTCTCATGGACCCAAACGTAAACTGGAAAATTAGTTAAAAACCCTTTAAGAAAAATCCCACTACCACAAGAAACTCCATATCCTTCCCAAACATTATAAGTTGTCTCCCAATAGTACCTTTTATTCTTATATTAAATTAAGACTCATTAAGTGTATGTGAAGCACTGTGCTAGATGCTGGGGTTATAGAGCTGAGCAATATTTCTTGTTCTGCAGGAATTTACTTATAAGTTGTGACAGAGACAAGGAAAGATAGGGAAAATGGCATTTATTCAGTGTTTGCTATGGGCCAGGTACCTTGCTAGATCAGGTACATAAATTATTTAATCTTCACTGCTGCAATGGGCTAGGTGTATTAACTCTTTTCTTCATTGAGGAACTTAAGACTCAAATTTAGTGACATGCCCAAGTAAGGTGAGCTGGAATTTGCCTCAGGTTTTTCTGACTTCAGAGCTTTCTTAGTGCAGTACAGAGCCACTCTGCCAAACATTAATTTTAATATGGTGTGATACAAAGTGCAACAGAGGAAAGAAAAAGAGGAAACCAAACGTGCTTTGAGGAAACAGGGAAGACACCATAGTAGGATACATGTGAGCTCTGTCCCTAAAAATAAGGGTTTTGCCTAGCGGAATGGGCTTGCCAGGCAAACGAACAGCATCATTTATTCAGCTTCTAGCTGATGCCAAAGGCTTGAGCTATGCAAGAGGAAGGTCGGACAAAAATGCCCTGTACTTTATAAAGCTTTCCTTCCCATTGACAATAATGCCTTTAAATAATAAACGAGAGTATTTAACAAAATACGGTTTTTAAACATCAACTGCATTTTGAAGGTAGACTCTAAGACCTACTTTACAAACTATGTCTATTCATTCAATAAATACTGACTTTTTTCAAATACTCATTGACAGTTTAATGAAACCTTGCATTTGTATAAAGGTTTGGCATTTGAACTTACTTCTTTATTATAATCTGGAACAGAAGATCTTTTGAGGTATCATCACTCCTGCAATATCAACTTTCTTTCCAACTTAGTAACAAGTAATGAGAACCACATAAAATAGAAGAGCAGGTTTTTCAGATTAGAAGTTAGTAGGAGTCTAATTTTAATCAGTTTTCCTTTACATAATAATGAAAATATTCAGGGCTCTCTGAGCAGCCGTTTTGAAATCACAAATACAAAAGTGTTGCCTAAAAAAACAGAATATGTCCTTAGACAAGGTGAAAGATTGAATGGTTTTGTGATAATGACTTTTGCAATGCAAACATTCTTTGAGTTTACAAAATTCCATGGCATTTCTAGATTTATCAATCAGTGTTTTCAGAGATGAAAATCAATAATAATACTTTTTGGTATTGGTATAACTCTAAATATATAATAAACAGCTAGCATGCATGTGCCTGAGAATCTTCATGCGATTTTTCACTGATTTGAGGAAGAATATTTTTATTCACCATATGATCATCTCTTCTTGTAACCTGCAGGGTGATTCATCTAACATATTCCAGCAAGCATATGGATTATTTTATAATGTAATAAAGCTGTATATTATAAATAAAGCAACTATTGTTTATCTGAATTTTGTAACATATCTTTGCCTAAAATATTTTTCTTTTATTAGGAAGTGTCATCTGCTTATTATTCTCCACCATATTTTCCATCAGTTTTATCAAGACTGTATAGCTCTGTGCTCATAGAGTTGCTAAAATCAATGGCAAACACAGAAAATATAGGAAAAGAACAAAAACATATCACACAAAGAAACAGTTTTACACTGTAAAAATTATATATGAGATTTAATAAGCTTTGAAAAGTTCATTATATGGTAGAAGAAGAGCAGAGGGACTAGCAAAGCAAAAAGAGCCTTAGAGACAAACACATTTAGATTCAAATCTTGACTCTAACTTACTAACTATAAGATTAACTTTGAGGTATTTAACCTGTGTGGGGAGCAGATGATAAGATTAATTTTTAGCTCCTCTGTGAAGTCTTTTCTAATCTTATTTTCTTTTCCACCACATGCTTGACCATATCACTGTGCTCATATATAAGTGTGTCTATATCTATATGTTAATACTCGCCCAGTCATCTTTCATATTTTTACATACCAAGTTCATAAATATTTCTATTTACACATTTCACTTTCATATTTTATGTGCTTATTTAATAACCTAGACTGTGAACACTTTGAGGACAAGGGAGCATTTATTGTTTTATCCCAAATACTTGGCATATTATCAGAAATATAATGAAATTTCAAGAGCGCATTGAGTCCATAAAAACAGAGCAGTTTATTATTTTAAAATCACCATTGTAATAAACAATTAAGCAGGAGTCCTTTCTTATATTAAAAGCAAAGTGACTTTCAAAATTATCTAATGAGTCCTAGTAAGTTCACCTGGTTAAAATATCTCAAAATCTTTAATTTTCTACGAACATTCAATTCACTGACTTTTCCTCCCACAATTCTCTACTATACCAAAACTTTTGCCCAAGAAAATATAAATAATTTTCTACAAAGAAATAAGATTATTTTTCCCTTCTTGATGGAGATAAAGCAAACTTTACTAACACAGTTGTGCCAATTCTTATCAAGTAAAGTTTAAAATTTAGACAATTATGCAGAAATATCAGGAAATTAGAGCTTTAAGTACACAAATGCATGACTTCCTTCATTTTAATACATGCATTCATCATTATTTTATCCAAAACCATCCTGTTGAGCCCAAGAACGTGGTCAGTACTGTGTGAGGGACTGGGGTATGGGGAGAGCTAAAAATGGGAATCAGATTCTTGCCTGTTTTAAAGCTCTCAGCTGGATGAGGGAAATAAAAAATGAAAATAAACAATCACAAACACAACCTGATAAAAGTTATAGTAGAGACAGGTACATTACATAATGGAAGCAGAAACATTGGAGAAACTGCAATATGTATCTCCTTTTTATTTTTTTTGAAACTGGAAAATAATTATGAATTATGCTAATAATGAAAACTAGGTCTCTGCTATTATAGCTGCCTTCCCTTTGAGATGCCTTTACTTTAATGGCTTTGTGAAATAAAGGTTGTGACTGTTGTAGATAAGCTCTGAAAAGCAAACAGTGATTTTAAAAAGGAACTGCATCAAAGGGGCATCAGTTATGCCAGCTCATTCAAACTGATTCAAGCAAATATTGAAACTTTAGCTGCCACCACAATGATCTAAACAATATTATAATAAAATTACTTGTAATTACAGAGTAAAATTTCCCATGGAAAGCTTTCAGTTTAGACCTCTGGAAACAACACAGTTTTCATTTAGACTTGACAGAGTTATGATGTTTGTTTGGTTAAATATATATGGCATTTAAATAAGATCCTCTTTACAAAAACAGCCAATGGGGATTCAAGGAAAACACAATTAGGTTGGCATAGACTAGCTAATGTTAGTCTGCTTGTTTAGACAGCCTCCAAATCCCTGTCTAACACAGCATTTACTAAGAACTTGGAAAATATTTGTCTTTGACTCCACAAACCTCGGGTTTCACTATTGTTCCAACAATGTAAACTAACCTGTATATTGAGATGGAAAAAGAACAACTATAACTACTTTAAGGGAGATAGTCTCCGAGCCTCAGTTTTCCATGTGTAGAATCAGTAAAGGCAACTTCTGAGAAGTCTTTCCCTTTTCCTCCTCGTGCTTCCCACACCTAGATGCTCTCAGAGTACTTTGTTTAATCATGCCATTTGCCCCACCCAACATATGGGAGAAATCTGTAACAGCAACCAAGAGCATTATTCAACCTCCTTCCCTGAATCATCTCACACTACATAAATATATGTAGTGGGATAATTTTTTGAAATAGTAACCAATATTTTTTCTCACCATTTCTTGTCTTTTTGTACATTTACCATTATTTTTTTTTCTTTATTAGAGAAGTTGTGGGTTTACAGAATAATCATGTATAAAATACAGCATTCCCATATACTTCCCTATTGTTAACACTTTGGAATATTTGTTACAATTGATGACAGCAAATTTTTATAATTGTACTATTAACTATAGTCCATGGTTTAACTTAGGGTTCACTCTTTGTGTAGCGCAGTTTCATGGATTTATTTTTTAAATTTTTATTCTGTTAACATATATACAACCTAACACTTTCCCTCTTAACCACATTCAGATATATATTTCAGTGCTGTGATTTACATTCACAATGTTGTGCTGCCATCACTGCTATCCATTACCAAAACATTCCCATTATTCCAAATAGGAATCCCTTACATTTTAAGCCTTAACTTCTCAATCCCTATTCCCATCTCATCCCCTGATAACCTAAATTCTACATTCTGACTCTATGAATTTGCTTATTCCAAGTATTTCATATCAGTGAGTTTATATGGTATTTGCCCTTTTGTGTCTGGCTTATTTTGCTCAACATTATGTCTTTATGGTTCATCCATGTTGTCACATATATCAGACCTTCATTCTTTTTTATGGTTGAATAATATTTCATTGTATGTATATACCACATTTTATTTATCCCTTCATCAGTTGATGGACACTTGGGTTTCTTCCATCTTTTGGCAATTGTGAATAAAGACACTATGAACTTTATTGGGAAATATCTGTTTGAGTCCCAGCTTTCAATTATTTTGGGTATATGCCTACTAGTGTGATTGACAGATCATATGGTAATTCTAGACTTAGGTTTCTAAGGAATCACCAAACTGTCTTCCACAGTGGCTGTACCGTTTTACATTGCCACCAGCAATGAATGAGTGTTCCTATTTCTCTGCATCCTCTCCAACACTTGCAATTTTCCACTTTATTTTTAATAGCAGCCATTCTAATGGATGAGAAATAGTATCTCATTGTGGTTTTCATTATCATTTCCATGATAGGTAATATTGTTGAGCATCTTTTCATGTGCTTTCTAGCTTTTTGTATATCTTCCTTGGAGAGATGTTTATTTAAGTCTTTTGCCTATTTTTAATTGGGTTATTTCTCTTTTTGTGGTTATTTTGAAGGATTTCTTTATATATCCTAGATATTAAACCTTTATAGGATATGAGTTTACCAAATATTTTGTTCCATTGTATAGGTTGTCAATTTATTTCATGAAAAATCTTTTGAGACACACAAGATTTTTTTTAATGAGATACCATTTATCTATTTTTTCTTTAGTTGCTTGTGCTTTGAATGTAAAGTCTAATAAACCATTGCCTGACATAATGTCCTAAAGATGCTTTTCTGCATTTTCTCCTAGGAGTTTGAGATTTCTGGTTCTTATATTTAGGTCTTTGATTAATTTTGAGTTGATTTTTGTAAAATGTGTGATGAAGGGATCCTTCTATTTTTGTGTGTGAATGGAGATCTCATTTTCTCAACACCACTTGTTGAAATGAATATTCTTTTCAAATTGAGTGGTCTTTGGCCCTTGTCAAAAATCAGTTGGCCATAAATGTGAGAGTTGATTTCTGTGCTCTCAGTATGATTGCATTAGTCTACATGTCTGTCTTTGTGCCAGTACCAGGCTGTTTTAATAATTATGGCCTTGTAATAAGTTTTAAGATTGGGAAGTGTGAGTGTTCCAACTTTGTTCTTCATATTCAAATTAGTTTTGGCTATTTGGAACCACTTATACTTCCATATAAATTTGGTAATTGGCTTTTCCATTTCTGCAATAAAGTTTGTTGGAATTTTGATTGGGATTGTGTTGAACCTATAAATTACTTTGGATGTGATTGACATTTTAATAATAGTCTTCCAATCCATGAACACAGAATGCCCTTCCTTTTATTTAGTTATTCTTTGATTTCTCTTAGCAATGATTTGTAGTTTTCTGTGTACAAGTCCTACTTTATTCTTTTAGTTGCTATTGTAAATGAATTTTTTCTTGATTTCTTCTTCTGATTGTTCTTGTATTGCCTGTGTACAGAAACACGACAGATTTTGGGGTGTTGATCTTGTACCCCACCACTTTGCTACATTCATTTTTTAGCTAGTTTGAATATTTTTTTGAAATATTAACCAACATTTTTTCTTATAGCTTATCATTCTCTCTTACCTTAACCATTATTTAATTGGGGAAACTTATTACTTCAAGAAAAAAAAAAAAAGAAATGAGATTTTAATTTAAAAACTTAGCTACTTAGACTTTAAAATATAGAGCCAGGTGGTATCAGGATATAACCATAAGGTGTTGATACAATAAATAGATGTTTTGCAGCCTGGGAGCAGGAAAGAGAAGGCAAAAAAAGGAGGACCATGATTGGACACTGGTCTATAACTCTTATGTAGAATCCTGCACCCTACTACCATCCTCCTCCCATGAGGTGGAGGGTAATAATAGAATTCCAAGATAGATTTGAGATTCTGAGTGCAGAGGGGAAATGTGCACCTGTTCCCCCAGGTAAACCCTAAGAAAGTGGTAGGAACTTTCACGAGAGCAGACAGACTGACTGAAAAGGTGGATCTGAGGTCCTTTCACATTATTCTGTGTGAAAGCAATAGAATATTTCTTCTGCTTTACAGGCATGGATGTAGCGCCAAGAGCTGGGCGCCTCTAGAGGTTGGTTGGTCCCTCTAGACACAGAGCACACAGCATTGACAAGCATCCTCTTTCTTTGCCCTTTATATATACTTAGTTTATTTTTTATTTGAAAAGTTGTAGGTTTTATGGAAAATCATGCAGGAAATGCAGAGTTCCCATATACCCCACTCCCTTGCATTACAGTTTTCCTTATGATGAACACTTTGCATTAGTGTGGTGACATTTTTACAATTGATGACACAATATTATTACAATAGTCACACTGTAGTCCATAGTTTACATTAGGTTTTACTCTTTGCGTTTTACAATTCTATGGCTTTTTAAAATTTTATTCTAGGAATATATAGATATACCTAAAATTTCCCCTTTAACCGCATTTAAATACATAATTCACTCGTGTTAAATTACATTCTCAATGTTATGCTACCATAATCATCATCCGTTACCAAAACTATTCCATCACCCCAAACAGAAACTCTCTACTGATTAAGCATTAATTTCCCATTCCCTATAGACCCCATGCACTGGTAACCTATAATCTAGATTCAGATTCTATGAATTTTCTTGTTCCAAGTATTTCATATCAGTGAGATCATATGGTATTTGCCCTTTTGTGCCTGACATGTCACTCAGCATGCTGTCTTCAAGGTTCATCCACTTGTTTCATGTATCAAACTTCATTCCTTTTTATGGCTGATTAATATTACATTGTATGTATACAGGACATTTTGTTTATATATTTAGCAGTTGGACACTTGGGTGGCCTCCATCTTATGGCAATGGAGAATTATATCACTATGAACATAAGCATGCAAATATCTGTTTGAGTCCCAGCTTTCAATTCCTTTGGGTATGTACATAAAAGTGGGATTGCCAGGTCATATGGCCATTCTTTCCTTTATATGGAACTATTGTACTCTTTTCCTCAGTAACAACACCATTTTGCATTTCCACCAACAATGGAGTGTTCCTATTGCTCTACATCTTCTCCAACACCTCTTATTTTCAAGTTTTTTATTAGTAGCCATTCTAGTGGGTGTAAAATAGGACCTCATTTTCATTTTGATTTGCATTTTTCTAATGACAAATGATGTTGAACATGTTTTCAAATGCTTCTTGGATATTTGCATATCTTCTTTTGGAAAATGCCTATTCAAGTTTTTGCCATTTTTTAAATTGGGTTGTTTGTCTTTTTTGTTGAGGTTGAAGAATTTCTTTACATACTTTGGATACTAACCTCTTAATGGATATATGATTTCCAATTATTTTCTACTTTTCTGTAGGTTGTCTTTTTATTCTCATGATTGTGGTGGTTTGAAACTGTATGTACTCTAGAAAATCATGTTCTTAGGCTAATCCATTCTTGCAGGTGTAAACCTACTGTAAGTAGGATATTTTGATGAGGTTATTCCAGTTAACCTGTGGCCCAGGGTGGGCCCTAATCCTCTAACTAAGGTCCTGTATATATAAGAGAATGGAATTCAGACAAAGATTGAAAAAGCCATGGAAGCAGGAAGGAGAAAGCAATTAAACCAGGAAAAGAAAGGAGAGATCAGCAGACATCACCATGTGCTTTGCCATGTGGCAGAGGAGTCAAGGATCAACAGCAGCTAGTCTTTGGAAAGAAAGTATTGCCATGATGATGCCTTGATTTGGACATTTTTCTCAGCCTCAAAACCATAAAAGTGTAAGCTAAAATATTCCCATTGCTAAAAGCCAAACCATTTATTGGTAATTGCTTTCAGCCCCCTAGCAAACTAAAATAGATTTGTACCCGAGTTGTTTCAGTCTTGGGAAACAGAACCAACAAGAGATATCTGTAAATATTATGAATGAGATTTTATAAAAAGTGTCCCATGCAACCATGGGGATGCACAAATACAAATTCCATAGGGCAGGCTGCAATTTGGGAACTCCTATGAAGGTTTTTGATGAATTCCCCAGGAGAAGCTGGTTCGCTGAAGTAGAGATGGAAATTCACTGTTCTGACTACTGAAATCATCATTCCTCCTTTTAAAGTCTTCAACTGATTGGATGATACATCTCTCATTGTTGAAGGCAATCTCAGGTGATTGTAAATGTAATCAGTCACAAATGCCATCAACTTACTGATGATTTACATCCATGAAATGTCCTCACAGTAACAATCAGGCCAGTGATTGCTTAAACAAACAACTGAACAACTTCACCTGATCATGATGACACATAAACATAATCATCATAATGATAAAGTCCTTTGATGAACAAAAGTTTTTAAATTTTGATGAAGTTCTATTTATCAATTTTTTCTTTTATTGCTAGTGTTTTTTTGTAAACTCTGAGAAACCATTGCCTAACATAAAGTCCTGAAGATGGTTCTTGTTTTCTTTTAGGTGTGTTAATGGTTTTGGTTCAAAAATTTAGGTCTTTTACACATTTTGAGTTGAATTTTGTACATGATATGAGGAAGGTGTCCACCTTTATTTTTCTTTTCATATGGCTTTCCATTTTTCCTAGCACCATTTGTTGAAAAGACTATTCTATCTTGATTGAGTGGGCTCAGCACCCTTGTCAAAAATCAATTGACCATAGATGTATGGACTTACACTTGAATTCTCTCTTCAATTCCATTGATGTTTATGTCTGCCCTTGTGTCAGTTCCATATTGTTTTTATTACTGTGACTTTTTAATAAGTTTTAAAATCCTGAAGTGTGAGTCTTCCAACTTTGTTCTTCATATTTAAAATGGATATTTGATTCTTTTAGTTGATATTGTAAATGGAATTTTTAATTGATATCCTTTTCAAATTAATTAATAGTGTACAAAACCATGATTGATATTTACATATTGATCTTATACCCTGCCATTGTTGAATTTGATGATTGGCTCTAGTAGCTTTGTTGTGGATTTTTAAAGAATTTCTGTAAATAGGATAATGTCATCTGCAAATGGGGAAAATTTTACTTATTTGTTTCCAATTTGGATGTATTTTAGCTATTTTTCTTGCTTAATTGCTCTGACTGAAACTTCCAGTACAATGTTGAATAACTGTGGTGACATTGGGCACCTGTCATGTTCCTGATCTTACAGGAAAAGCTTTTACCTTTTTCACCATTATGTATGATGTTAGTTATGGGTTTTTCATATATACTCTTTATTCTGTTTAGGAAGTTTCCTTCTATTTCTTGTTTCCTAAAGTTTGTTTGTTTTTTAAGCAAGAAATGGTGCTATATTTTGTCACATGCCTTTTATGCATCAATTGAGATGGAAGTATGATTTTGTTTTCCTTTGTTCTATTAAATTGTTGTATTAAATTAATTGATTTTCCCCATGTTGAACCACGTTTCACAACTGGGATAAATTATAATTGATAATGGTGTAAAATGCTTTTAATATTCTGTTGATTCAATTTACCAGTATATTTTGAGGATTTTTGCATCTACATTCACAAGGAATATTAATCTGTAATTTTATTTTCTTGGTATCTTTATCAGGCTTTGCTATAAGGGTGATGTTAGTATCATAGAATGAGTTAGGATGTGTTCTCTCCTCTTCAATTTTTTGTTAGAGTTAGTATAATTCGGTTTCATACGTTTGATACAATTCACCAGTGAAAATATCTGGTCCCTAGATTTTCTTTGTTAGGAGGATTTAAAATTTTTTTTTAATTTTTTTGTTTTTTATTTTAATTAGAAACTTTGTGAGCACGAAACAATCATGCATAACATACAAGATTCCCATACATCACCTTACCACCAACACCTTGCATTGTTGTGGAACATTTGTTACAAATTATGGAAAAAATATCATCAAAATATCACTGCTAACTATAGTCCATAGATTACATTTGGTGGATTTTTCCATAAACCATCCTGTTATTAACACCATATGTATTAGTCTGCCAAAGGCTGCTGAAGCAAAGTACCAGAAATCTGTTGGCTTTTATAAAGAGTGTTTATTTGGGGTAAAATCTTACAGTTACAAGGCCCTAAAATGTCCTATTCAAGGTTGTCACCAAAGTCAGTTGTCCCATGTTAAAGCAAGATGGTCACTGACCTCTGCCCAATCTCTCCCTCCTGGGCTTCCTTTTCCTCTTGAGGCTCTGTGGGCCCAGCTTCTTCCCAATCTCAGCTGTTGACTGACATAGGGCTTGCCTTTCAGGGTTTCCTATAACAATCTCTACTCTCTTCCCAAGGTCAGATGCAAACTATAAGGCGAATGGCTCATCTCCCCCAGGGGCTCCAGGGTAAAAAATGGCAGAGTTCTCTCTCTTCTCTTGAGCCTTCTTGAGTGAGTGTCAGTTTATACCAAAGGGTGGGGACTCAACCTGAGTCAGTTTATACCAAAGGAGCAGGGACTCAACATGAATTGAATCAAAGCCCTAATCTTAACAGGTAATTTAATCAAGACATCTCAGCTGAATCTAATGCAATCAAAGGGTATCACACCCAGATGAATAGATTAGTTTATAAACATAATCTTTCTTTTTGGGGGATTATAAACAATCTCAAACTGCCACACCATGTATTAGTTTTATATTTTTGTTATAGTTCATAAAAGACTGCTCTCATATTTGTGCTGTTAACCACAGTCCATCACCCACCACAGGGTTCTCTGTGTTATTCAGACCCATGCTTTGTACAATCCATCCAATGTGTGCACTAAGTGGCTCTCAGTTTCATCAATGTTGTGCTGTCATCACCTCAGTCAATTTTAGAAATTTTCATTACTCCAGAGGGAAAAATCCCATACCACTTTTACCCCCCTATTTTTGACCCTTAGCATTGATATAGTACCTTCTTTGTTATTGATGCAAGACTATAACAATATTACTGTCAATTTTAGTCCATAAATTACATTGCTTATATTTTTCCATATATCACCATATTCATAACACCTTGTAATATTGACATGTATTTGTTCTAGTTCATAGAAGAACATTCTTTTATTTTTAATATTAACCACAATTCTCAACCAACACCGAGTTCATTATGTTATATGGTCCATAGTTTATCCTCTAGCTTTCTTTCAATTGACGTTTATGTCCCTAAACTACCCCTTTCAGCCACAATCACACTTAAAACCAGCAATATTAATTATACTCACTAAAAAGTGTAATCATCAACTCTATCCATTTCCATAACTTTACAGTCAACCTTATTAAAATTTCTACCTACATTCAACATCATCTCCCCCTTCTCAACCCTCATTCTATCTCCTAGTAACCTATACTCTAGATTTTAACTCCACGAGTTTCCGCATCATATTTAGCTCATATTAGTGGAACCATACAATATTTTTTTGTGTGTGTCTGGCTTATTTCACTTAACATCATGTTCTCAAGGATAATCTATGTTTTCATAGGCATCCCAACTTCATTTCTTCTTATAGCTGAATACTATTCCATCATATGTATATACCACACTTTATTGATCCATTCATCAGTTGATGGGCACTTGGGTTCTTTCCATCTTTTAGCAATTGTGAATAATGCTGTTATGAACACTGGTGTGCAAATGTCAGTTTGTGTCCTTGCTTTCAGTTCTTCTGAATATATTCCTAGTAGTGGAATTGCTGATTCTATATTTAACTTTTTATGGAACCACCAAAACAGCTTCCACAGAAGCTGCACCATCCTACATTCACACCGATAGGGGAAGAACTATTTCTCCACATCCTCTCGAGCACTTGTAGTTTTCTGTTTTTTTTTTGTTTTAAATCATGACCATTCTATAAGTTGTGAATGATATCTCATTGTACTTTTGGTCTGCTTTTCCCTAATAGCTAGTGATGTTGAATATCTTTTCATGTGCTTTTTGGTCATTTGTATTTCTTCTTTGGAAAAATGTCTGTTCAAGTATTTGCCTATCTTTTAATTGGGTTGCTTGTCTTTTTATCGTTGAGTTGTGTGATCGCTTTATATTACATGGAAATCAAACCCTTATCGGATATGTGGTTTCCAAACATTTTCTGGCTGGGAGGCTTCTGGTCACTGATTCAATCTCTTTAATTGTTATTGTCCTGTTGAGAGCATCTATTTCTTTTTGAATCAGTGGAGGTAGTTTGCATGTTTCTAGGACTTTGTCCATTTTATCTAGGTTATGTAATATGTTTGAGTACAGTTGTTCCTAGTAACCTGTTAAAATTCCCTTCATTTCTTTGTGATCAGTAGTAATGCCCCCCTTAAGTTCTGATTTTAGTTATTGGTGCCTTCTCTTTTCTTTTCCCTTTGTCTGTATAGCTAAAGCTTCTCAAACTTTTGATCTTCACAAAGAACCAACATTTGGTTTCATTGATTCTCTCTACTGCTTTTTAGAAGAAAATTCTCTACTTCATTTATTTCCTCTCTAATCTTTTGTATTTCTTTCCTTCTGCTTTATATATTTTTTTGGGGGGAGCAGATTTAGTTTTTTACTTTTTCTAGATCTCCAGTTGTAAGATTAATCTCTGATTTGGGACCTCTCTTCTTTTTTAATGTAAGCATTCAGAGAAATATATTTACCTCTCAGCATTACCTTGTTGCATTCCATAGTGTTTCTATGTTGTACTTTTGTTTTCATTTGACTCAACATTTCCTAATATCCCTTATGAATCCTCTTTGACCCATTGCCAAAGAACAAAGTTTTGTTCTATTTCCACAAGTTTATTAATTTTCCAGAACTCCCTCTTTTAATGATTTCTAGTTTCATACCATTTTGTTTGGAGAAGAAATACTGTATGATTTCTAAAATTTTTAAAGATGTATTATGACTTTTTGTGACCTAATATGTGGTTTGTCCTGGAGAGTGACTCACTTGCACTAGAGAAGAATATGTATTCTGCTGCTGTTGGATGAAGCATTCTATATATTTCTGTTAGGTCTAGTTGGTTTATGTTTTTTTTTACATCTACTATTTCTTTATTGACTATCTCTATAGATTTTCTCTTCCTTATTGAGAATGGTGTAACAAAATCTCCTTCTATTATTTTATAATCATATATTTCTCCTTTCAAATCTGTCAATATTTGCTTCATATATTTTGGGGCTCTTCCTTTAAGTGCATATATATTTATAATTGTACTGTTTTCTTGTTGAATTGACCCCCTTATCAGTATACAGAGATCTTCTTTGCCCCTCATAAGAGTTTTTGATTTAAAGTCTATTTTAGATGATATTAGTATAGCCATCCCAGTTCTTCTCTGGTTGCTATATGCATGGAATATTTTTCCATCCTTTCCCTTTAAACATATTTAGTATCTTTGAATTTAGGATGAGTTTCTTGTGGACATCATAGTGTAGGGTCAGGCTTTTTGATCTATTCTGCCAACTTTTGCCTCTTGACTCTTGAGAGTTTAATCCATTTATATTTTAAGTAACTACTGATAATGCAGGATTTTTGTCTTCCATTTTGCTCTTTGGTCTTTGTAAGTCTTACCACTTTTTGTCCCTCAATTTTTCTGTTAATGCCTACTCTCATATTTCTTTGATTTTGTAGTATAAACTTTTGAGTCCCTTTTCATTTTCCTCTGTATATATTTTTTCAGATATTTTCTTTATGGTTATAATGGGGCTAAATTTGACATCCTATACTTATAAAAATCACATTTAATACATGCTTAACTTTAATAGCATACACTAACACTTTCCTATTCTGCTTTGTCCCATAACCTTTTTGTTTTACTTGTTACAAATATAACTTTACATTCTGTATATCAAAAATCATAAATTTATCATTATTTTCTACGCATTGCATTTTAGAAACTGTAAGAACTAAAACTTCAAGTTACAAACCAAAATATGCAATGCAATATTTCTGACATTTATAATTACCATAGTTAATCTTTAGCAGAAGTCTTTACATCACTTTGATCTGCTATCTCTTGTCCTTTTCTCTCAGTATGAAAACTCCTTTTAGCATTACTTATAGAGTAGGTCTAGTGGTGATGGATTACCACAGCTTTTGTTATCTGAGAATGTCTTAATCTCTCCCTCATTTTGAAAGACAATCTGACTGGATATAAAATTATTTGCTAGCAATAGTTTTCTTTCAGCCCTTTAAATTTTCATCCCGCTATTTTCTTACCTCCATAGTTTATGATAAGAAATCGGAACTTTATCTTAAAGTACCTTGTACATAACATGTTGCTTTTCTCTTACAGTTTGCAGAACTCTCTCCTTGTCCTTGGCATTTGGCAGTTTGACTAATATATGACTAGGCATGATTTTGGTTTGGAGTTTGTAGGGCCTCTTGAATATGCATATTCATGTCTTTCCTTAAATTGGGGAAGTTTTCTGGCATTTTTTTATTTGGGTATTCCTTCTGTCCCTTTCTCTTTTTCTTCTCCTTATGGGACTCCCATAATTAGAAGACTGATTATATTCATATGATTGATAGTATTCACAGTTCTTTTAGGTACACTTCTTTTTTTTTTTCATTCTTTTTCTTTCTACCACTCATCTTGAATCTTTTCAATTGTCTTGTTTTCTCATTCACTGACTTTTTTTCCCCCAGTTTTAATCTGCTGTTTGGATTCTTTAAAAAAATTCTGTCTTTTTTGAGATTCCCAGATTGTTCATTCATCATTTTTCTGACATACTTTAGTTCTTTCTCTGTGTTTTCCTTTATCTCCTGAAGCTGACAGAAGATAATTTTTTTAAGTCTTTGTCTAGTATGTCCAAATTCTGGTCTTCTTTGTAAATTGTTTCTGAAATTTTTCCTTTGAATGGGCAATCATTTCCCCTTTCTTCGTTTCACACTGTACCACTGTACATTTTAATATTTTAATATGTTAGCTCTGAGATTTAGTGCCTGATCTGTCTGTTCTTTAAGTTTTATCCAGCACGTGATATGACAGAGATTTCTTTGAGTGCCAGGAGCTAACAAAAACAAACACATGCAAAAAACAAAACAAAACACAACAAAAAAAAAACCCACTTTTCACTGTCTTTGAAAACTGGCTCTGTGTTTGCTAATGTTCCAATTCAGAGTTTAGCCCTTCTTTCAAGATCAGCATGAAGTGAAAGTCAAGTTCAGAGTCCTCTCTGTCTTTTCTCAGCCTGTTCCTTGTTCTTGACTGGTGCTCTCTCCTGGTCTTAGAAATTTTCTAGTTTACAGAAATGTGCATGTCTCCTCCACTGTCTATGAGATAGACCCCCTCCACACTTTTGGATGCTCAATTATATGTCTTAAAATAGGTAATCCTTTGTACCAAGCTAATTTAACTAAATCATTTCTTACTCTGTTTTAGCTGTTTGCCAGCTGGTTCTGCCTTCAGAACAAGTTCTTGGAGGGTGAGTCAGATATGGGTTTCCTGGTTCAGTTCTCAGGCTGCCACCAGATAGATTAGCACCACATATAGGCACTCCACTATGTGCATAAGAGTTACTTTTCCTCTGTAACAGGGCCAGAGACCCACAATGTGGTTCAGGCCAGCTCCCATTGCATAGAGAAGGGAATGGAGGAGAGGTTAACAAGGATGCTATGAGTGTCTCCTAGCACTCTTAAAGCTGCACTTTCTTGATTAGGCACCCACCAAGATACTGCAGCTTGTTAACTGTTTTTCAGAGTTTTGAAAAGATGGCCCTGCCAGTTTTTACTGGTTGTTCCAATGATTCTTGGGTGGAACAACACCCTGGATACTTTTACTCCACCATTTTGGTCAACCAGTCTCTGTCGCTTATATCTTACCTACTTCCAAGGTGCAGTTGGTGCCTTCCTCCATTGGTGAGTATTCTCTAATTCCCCACACTAGAAATAGGCAGGACATTTTTGAAATATTGACAGCATTTCCCTTTGAAAACTATTTATGTTTTCTCTGAGTAGACATTAAACTCCTTGTTTTAGTTTGCAATATGCTGCTAGAAGCAATATCCTAGAAATCGGTTGGTTTTTACAATAGGGATTTATTAGGTTACAAGCTTACAGTTCTGAGGTCAGGGAAGTGCCCAAATCAAGGCACGTCAGAGATGCTTTTTTCATGAGATGCAGCTGTGGGCAATCAGGGACATGACAGCATCAACATAAGATGCACAGCTGTGGGCAATCAGGCATATGGTGGGGTTTGCTCCTCTCTCCCCTCTCCTCTGGGCCTCATTACTTTCAATATTTGGCTAAAGTGGCTTCCTCTCAGCTTCTGTGTTCCATTGATTGGTTACTTTCTGCAGCTTTTTTCTGTGTCTGTGGCTCTTTATTCCTCTATTTATACAGGATTCCAGTAAGAGGATTAAGACCCACCCTGGGCCACACAATCTAATCAAAGGCCTTTAACTGAAATAATTTAATATTAATTAAAAGTTCCCATTTACAAAGATTACATGCACAGGAATGGATTAGCTTTAAGAACAGGATTTTCTGGGGTCCACCCAGCTTCAAACTGTCACACACATTAAGGGCAGATCAGGTTTTATTTTTTTATCCTCTGTGACTACCATAGTGCAAACACATAATGAGTACTCAATAAATATTTGCTGATGCATTGATCAAATTAATCTATATATGCTTAATTGTAAATTAGAAAATAGTTCCAGTGGGAAATACAAAATTGAAATAAAGTTACTAAAACCATATGTGATTGAAATGCAATTTTTGAAAGACATTAATGTAAAGTTAAATGAAGGAAATCAGCTTCATATTGCAATTCCTGTGTTCCATGAATATAGTCATGATAGAAATAATCTTTCCTTTCTCTCATACCTAAAGAACATGAAAAAATCAATATTATTAATCTATCTTCACAAAGTCATCACCTCCCCAATGACCATCAAAGAATACTAATGATCTTATAGTCATCTTTGGACAAAGTAAAATGTCAGTATAAATTAGCTCCACCTTACCTGCTTGCCAGCTTCTATCTGCAACTAATTTATTACTTGGTTTTCTTAAACTTGCATCTAAATAGGTCACTTTCCTCATAAACTCTTAGATGTCTCTTCCCAGGGGCTGACATATCTATGAAATTGATGCCTACCTTTAGAAAATGCCATGTCCCTCACAAACTTTTTTTTTTTTACAAAATTGAAGGAAAACTCCTTTCTTCTCAACGAAGCTAGAAACCTTTTTCTATTTGAAACATAAAATAAAAGGCTTATTCTCATCTAAGTAAATAAGTAGTAAAGCTTGAATCACTTGCCTGAATAACATTTACATATGTTGGTTAATTCCTAAGAGAAATGGCTTATTGAGAAAAATACTTATCTTCTGCAAAAATTGTGGTTAAGAATAAAGTCATGGTACCCCTTGTGCAGATGGGATTAAAAGACTAAACAAATCATTATTAAAAACTGTCTAAAGGTTTCATACCTTATAGATATTTTATTTGCAAATAATGAAATCAGGGAAGGGAATATAATGAGAAATTATTTCAGGATAACTTTAAAATATTATATGTCAATTATGCCTATCTTCAATTCCTGGAAGTACTCTTTATTCAAAGAAAAATCAAAATACTGTAACCCCAAAATCAATAATGCTTTATGGAGGCCAGAGTCAGAGCAGGATTCTAGGCAAATGCTCCTCTAATTGAGGCGTCTGATAGGTAACTTCAGTCAGAAGGCAGATTTGATATACACGTTAAAGACCACACAAGGTAATTGTAAAATCTTTCCCCAGGTCTTTCTGAAGAGTGAGAAAGTAAATAGTGAGAAATAACTGATTATTTATCAACTAGAGAAAAAGTTAAAAGTTAAAATTGACTCTAGGAAATATATTGGAGATATTTACTTAGGGAAACAAACTACAGATTGCAAAATTAATCAGTCACATGAAGAGAAGAAAAATAAGGAAAAAGACAAAAATTACTTAGGTAAAATTTAAAGGAATTGAAGTCTCACTTACTCTAATTATGCAGTAGATTTTTCTTTTCTGTGATTGCATTTCAATCAAATTTTAGTTCCTTCTCAGCAATTCCCAAGCCATTAAAATGTCTCTTAAGTGGAAAAAAAAAGGCTAACCAAAGACAGAATAATAAATAAAACTTTGTATTTTGCGATTTCTTTAAGCTGAGTGTCTAATAACATTAAAAGATGTTGCACAATCAAGCCGTCAGCAAGTCCATCCTTCCTTAATATTAAACTGAAAGCAAAGTAAAATTTACCTACTATTAATTATCTAGTATGCCTATTTTCACTCTACCTGTCTTTCTGTTTGACCAATTTACCATATTCACTTATGTTGTTCATAAGTTTATTTTTGTTGAAAGGGAGAATTTCAATACATCTAATTAATAGAAGCTAAAATATGATTTCCAATTGTGTCATTTTCTTATCCATGCCATGTTTCTCTGTTATGGATTCTCAATCACAGTGAATAGTAAATGCATTAGCAGTCAACAGAATACTTTAATAGTTGAGCACACTGACTTTGTGGGTGGATTTCTGGAGTTACAGTCCTAAACTTGACAATTAATAGTTTATTTGATCTTGTTGGGCTTCTGATTCCTCATCTAGAAAATGGGCAGAATATTGGTTGTTCCTAAATCCCAGAGGTATTGGGAGGAATAAATTAGTTAACTTATGCTACATGCTTAGAAAAATATCTGGCATGTAGTAAATGCTACATCAATATCCAGTGTTATAACGATCAGTTCTCAATTTAAAGCAATTTCAGGCTCCTCTCTTGAATTATCACCCCAAGTAGACTGTTTATCAACCAAGAGTTCCAGTTTGAGATATTATAAGAACAAGAAATAAACTTACTGTTTTGTCACATCAGCTAGCATTAACTTATATAATTTGATTGTCGTGCATGATTTTGTTCTCATTCTACATGTTTATGTTTCCATAAAGCATATATAGTATAGTTTCATGGTTGAAATGATACAAATGACATCAAATTGCAAACTTTCCCTCAGCATTATGATTTTTTGAAAATTTGCATTTAAGCATGTAGATCCAGTTAATTCAGGGTTAATTATTGTAAAGAATGAGAGTTTTTGAATAAATTAGTTTATTTGGCTGTTCTGCTACTAATGTGCATTTAAGTTGTTTCCAGTGTTATTATTATTATGATAAAATGGTGTGTCATGAACATTCTTATACATGTATTCTTTTGCAGATGTGAAAGAAATTTCTTGTGATAAATGCATAGAACCTAATTTTTTGCATCATTTGGAATACACATGTTCAATTTTAATAGTTCCAAATTGTGCTTCAAAGTGAGCTTTTCAACACATTGGGCTTACAAATTTTATTTTACCAATCTAATGTGCATGAAATAGTATTTTATTATTATGATTTTTATTGCATTTTCCTTATTATTGTCTCTGCTTTCTGTGCCTTTATAATAAAGTGTGAAAATTAACTGATTATTTTATAGACTTGAGAAAATGTTAAATGACTCTTTTTAAGGAAAGCTTTTTCTACTAAATATCGTTATGGAATAAAGCTCATATTCTTCCTTCTAAAGATTTTATAATCAGAAATAAATATACTGGTTTATTTATATTTAAAGATGGGGATAGTTTTATACATTCCATGAAGATGTTGTAAACACTTACTATGAATTTATATGCAGGCTAACTCACTGCTTGGCTCTTATCTAGTATATTTCAAGAAATGTTAGTTACCATTACATTGCATTGTTTATAGAACGCAATTAACAGGAGTAATTGCAGCTTGAAAAGACCTTGAATCAAAGAAGAGTTTGAGAGTGGCTTCAGGAAAAGTGAATCAGAAAAATCTGCATGAATTCTTATTTGATTTTTTCCTCTACACTTCTGGATCTTCAAATAATAGAGATGATTCAGTATTCTTGAGTCAAACAAGAAAGCAAAATGTTTGTTTATATAAGGTGCCCACTTGAAAACAGCTGGAACTCTTTCTTACTGGATATCTTCAAGACAAGTCTAGGAAAACTTGCTGAAAACTTTAAGAAAATTTTACATGAGATATAAACTCAAACAGTGAGTGAAAGGGAAAAGGATCTGGGAAATATAGTGATAAAATACTAGAAGCAAACAGGGCTTAAAGACAGTCTTGAGGGTCATAATACCTGGAAGCAAGTACTAGATGTGCACTTTTAGCTAATGAATGTGAAGTTACTTAATTTCACCTTTCACTTTGAACTGACAGTGGAAGTTTATTTTATTTTGGCATATATATAAGGGGAGAGTAAATACATATGTCATAAGGTAGTATGAGTTTTATCTGTCCTAGTAAAAACAGATCATTAATATTCAGTCTATGCTTCCATCACTTGAGCAGGAAGTCACATGACTCTGACTTGTGTTTCAAATATATTAGCTATAAATTTCTCAGTGGGGTTTTTAAAAGAAATAACAAACATCCCTTGTCAGGATGAAATAAATCTGTTTTCAAAGTGATTATTCTCTTTTTGGAGGATGGCTTTTTTTGCTATTTCCGTATTTTAAAAAAGAGTTTGCTTCAGTTAACTGAGATTGAATTTCTAGTGATTTCTGATAATCCTATTCTCAAGGGATTCTTGTCCCTCTAATTGAAAACATAGCTGGACTCCCCAGGATGGGAGTTTGATATTTTCTTGTTTATTGTATGGATCTCCACTCACTGATAAAACACACTATGACAAGATGAACACTTACATATTCCATAGAAGCCTGCCCCAGTTGCGTCCTGTCCCACATAACTCCACACACATCCAACACCCCACACCAGTAACCCTCCCATACCATATTTGCCAAAAGAACATTCCCAACATTGTAGTTTTAACCACAGACCTGCAAATCCCCAGAGTTCACCTGCTCCTTTCCCCATCCCTCCCCCCAGTTCCATGGATAGTCCAACCCAAATCCCCCACCTTACTCCCCCTCACAGACCAGCATTGTTTTTTTTTTGTTGTTGTTTTTTTTTTTAAAGATTTTATTTATTTATTCATTTATTCCCCCCTTGCTGCTTGTGCTCGCTGGGTCAGCTAACCACGCCGTGCGGGCAGGCCTGCCTTCACCAGGAGGCCCCGGGAACCGAACCCGGGGCCTCCCATATGGTAAACGGGAGCCCTACTGATTGAGCCACAGCCGCTTCCCATCACTGTTGAACCCAATCACATCTCTGCACCACTGTCATGCCCATCTACTGCCCAACCACACCCTTCCAACTTATCATAGATTTTTGACCATATGGGCATTGGCTCACCACCCTCTACTACCTTTACGTCTTCTGAAAACCCATCTTCCAGACTCTAGTTCTGTGAGTCTGCTCAATTTGCTTAATTCATATCAGTGAGGTCATGTAATATTTGTCCTTCAGTGCCTGGCTTATTTCACTCAACATAAGGTCTTCAAATTTATCCATGTTATCTTGTGTTTTAATTCTAAATTCCTTCTTACAGCTCAGTAATATTCCATTACATGTATATACCACAGTTTGCTTATCCATTCATTTGGTTGTTTCCAAGTTTTGGCAATAGTGCACAATGTCACTATGAACATTGGTGTGCATATATCTGTTCATGTCTCTGCTTTCAATTTTTCTGGGATATATACCCAGGAGTGGGATTGCTGGATCATATGGCAATTCTATAGTTTCCTGAGGAACTGCCAAACTGTCTTCCACAATGGCTTCATCGTTCTACATTTCCACCAGCAGTGAATAAGTGTTCCCTTTCTTCCACATCCTCTTCAACACTTGTAGTCCTCTGTTTTTTCATAGCTGCCAGTCTAAGGGGTGTAAAATGATATCTCATTGTAGTTTTGATTTACATTTCTCTAATAGCTAGTGATGTTGAGCATCTTTTCATGTGCTTTTTAGCCATTTGCATTTCTTCTTTGGAGAAGTATTTTTTCAAATCACTTGCCCATTTGTTAAATGGGTTGTTTGTCTTTTTATTTTCAAGATGTAGGATGTCTTTGTATATGCTGGATATTAGCCCCTATCAGATAGATGGTTCCCAAATATTTTCTCCCATTGAGTAGGCTGCCTTTTCACTTTCTTGACAAACTCCTTTGAAGCACAAAAGTTTTTAATTTTGAAGATGTCCCATTTATCTACTTTTTATTTTATTGCTTGTGCTTTGGATGTAAAATTTATGAAACAGTTTCCTACTACAAGATCTCATAGATGCTTCCCTATTTTACCTTCCAGGAGCTTTATGGTCTTGGCTCTTATATTTAGATCTTTGATTCATCTTGAGTTAATTTTTAAATAGAGCATGAGATGGTGATCTTCTCTCATTCTTATGAATATGGATATCCAGTTTGCCAAGCACCATTTGTTGAAAAGGCCATTCTCACCCAGTTGCGCGGGCTTAGTGGCCTTGTCTAATATTAGTTAACTGTATATGTGAAGATCTATATCAGTACTCTCAGTTCTGTTCCATTGATCAGTATGTCTATCTTTATGCCAATACCATGCAGTTTTGATCACTGTGGCTTTGTAGTATGTTTTAAAGTCAAGTAGTGTGATTCCTCCAATTTCATTTATATTTTTCAATATGTCTTTGGTTATTCAAGGCCCTTTGCCCTTCCAAATATATTTATAGTTAGCTTTTCCAATTCAGTAAAAAATGCTTTGATAAATTTTATTGGGATTGAGTTAAATCTGTAAATCATGTGGGTAGGATAAATATCTTAATGTTATTTAGTCTTCCTGTCCATGAACAGGGAATATTCTTCCATTAATTTAGGTCTTCTTTGATTTCCTTCAATGTTGTGTAGTTTTCTGTGTACCTGTCCTTTACATCTTTAGTTAAGCATATTCCTAGGTATTCGATTCTTTTAGTTGTTATTTTAAATGGAATATTTTCTTAATTTCCTCCTCAGATTGCTCATAATTAGTGTACAGAAATGCAACTGATTTTTGCACATTAACTGAATTTGCCACTTTACTGAACTCACTTATCAGCTCTAGAAGCTTTGTTGTAGATTTCTCAGGGCTTTCTTATTCTTCAAAAATTGAAACTTAGTTGTTACCATAGGTTCCAAGGGGAGGGGAAAGGAAGTATAGAATACATGAAACATAGGGCATTTTTAGGGCATTAGAATTTTTCAGCATGATCTTGCAATAACAGATACAGGCCACTTCAAATTTTGTCAAAATCTATAAAAGTGTATGATTCAAAATGTAAACCATAATGTAAACCATTGACCATGGTTAGTAGCAATGCTTCACTACTGGTACATCAATTGTAACAAATGTACCATCCACATGTAAAAAGGGGAGAGGAGAAAAGGGGGAGGCCATTGGGAATATGAAAATCCCCTATATTCTCTATATGACTTTTCTGTAGCTTAAAATTTCTTTGAAGATAAAATGAAAAAAATAAGATGACACTGGGGAAATATGTAGAAGAAAATGTCACTGTACATACAAGACAACAGATCTTACAGTGATGAAAGACACCATGTCTAAATTTTTTTTATTTCAATTTTTTTTATTTCATTGGTTATTTTTTAAATAATTGTTTTATTTTCTTATTAATTTTATTTGTTTATTTTGTTGACTTTATTTTTGGAGAGGTTTTGGATCACAGAAGGACACAACAGCAGCAGGAGAGGATCACTGTTGTTGGATGTCAGTGATGGGGGAATGCATGGGAAGGGGTTCACCTGGGTCATGTCTCTAAGGCACATGAATATGTCCAAGTGTTCATGGGGCATTGTTGGGTGGGTGGAGATCCACACAATAACCGAAGGAATATTAAATTCCCATCCTGGGGAGTCCTGCTACATTCTCTAATAGTACAGCAAGAATCCTCCGAGTGCAAGGGCAGTCCCTAATGGAGGAAAACAGATCATTACACCGGGCCCTTGATAGTAATGATAGTACTTATGAACCTTTTCTTTTGAAATTGAAACTTGGCCTAGTATTATATGTTGCCTAAGAGTTACCTCCTGAGGTTCTCCTTGTTGCTCAAATGTGGACTCTATCTAAGCCAAATTCAGCATATAAACACACTACCTTCCCCTTAGTGTGGGACATGACTCCCGGGGATATGCCTCCCTGGCACCAAGGGATTATTACCAGCAATGCATCTAGAAAAATACCTTGACCTAAAGGGGGAAATGGTAAATACAAATGAGTTTTTATGGCTAAGAGATTTCAAAGTGAGTCAAGAGGTCATTCCAGAGGTCATGCTTATGCACATCTCAGCAGGAACTAATTGACTGCCACAGTAAACAATGTCTCAAATAGTGGGTCTTCTGAGGGCTCTAGAGACATACCAAATCTATAAGCAGAGCAGACAGCTCAGGAATTCAGCACCATGAAGTGGGCTTTGCTTTGGAATGTATGCCCCCCAGAATAATGAAATTATACTCATTTACAGGTTCTGTATACATGACTCTTCTGCTCTTTTTATTTGAACCTATATTTAGCACTATACTTGATAAATATATGTCCCAGAGACTTAAATCTTTGATCTGCCCACGTGCCAATTGAGCCCTGAATTTCAGCAGAGTTGCAACTCTTATTCTCCAGTTCATTGGACTCACCCAGGAAAACTAACAAGGAAATGATGATGGACAATGGTCTTCCCAAGGAACAGAGAGTATCTGCAAGCAAGATAGTTCCATCCATCTGCCCCATAGGATCTAAGCCCTTTCTCAATTAGAAGCAGAGTGGACATCACCATCCCAAAATCCTCTAGTTTGGGGAATGAAAAATGGACTAAAGTAGACATATTATTATTCTACTATAGACTTATTCTAGCAATGGAAGAACTCTTATCATTGATATAAAGACAGTAGTCACCAGAGGTTCTGAAGGATGGGAGAGGGAAAAAAATGTGTACCATGAGGGCATTTTTGGGACATTGGAATTGTCTTGCCTGATATTGCAGTGACAGATATAAATCATTCTATATTTTCTTATAACCTACAAAATTTCACAGGACAGAGTGTAAACTATAATGTAAACTGTAATCCATGGTTAGTAACAATGCTTTAATACATGTTCATCATTGTAACAAATGTACCACACTAATGAGGGATGGTGTTGATGTGGGAAAGTGTGGAAGTAGGGGCGTGTGGGGCATATGGGAATCCCAAATATTTTTTATATAACATTTATGTAATCTAAAACTTTTTTAAAAATAAAAAAGTTAATTAAAAATAAATGAATAAATATAGAACATAAAAAAATTAAAAAGCAAAATTTTAAAATAGTATCAGGAAATTTGGTGGAGGGATAAACTTCATTTCTAAAGTAATTTTCTGTAGTCTTTATTTTTATGAAGTCAGAAGAGAGTACTATTTAGCACCCTCCAGTTTGCTAAACTGTAGTTAAGGAGAATATCATCTGAAGTCCTTGAGCCAATCCTAACCATATTCTTGATCCTTATTTTTCTGAATACTAACTAAGATACAAAGAAATTAGAGATTGCATACAGCATCAAAAGGATTCACTGGCATTCTGGACCCTATCCATCTATCTGTCCTTCCCCATTTCTGTCTCCTCCAAGATACTTGCACAATAGACTACTTTTCCTAATGCTCAGGTCAAGTTGAAACCTCAATATGTTCTTACCATTGTTGGTTTTTGCATAGGAGAAATCTTTCCTCAGCTAAAATTCTCATTTGCCAAGTCTTGCATGATTCTTTTCTACTCTCTTTCTTCACTGATTTTTTTTAAAATTTTTATGACAAAATAGTTTTGTTTTGTTTATTCCTTTACTTATGGGCTTCACTGGAGACAGATGGCTGACTATATTTGGAACATGTTTATGGTGAGCATATTCAAATATAAATTTCTTTCCAT
This sequence comes from Tolypeutes matacus, assembly GCA_026826555.1. Taxonomy (NCBI): domain Eukaryota; kingdom Metazoa; phylum Chordata; class Mammalia; order Cingulata; family Chlamyphoridae; genus Tolypeutes; species Tolypeutes matacus. The sequence goes on along the minus strand of JAKSZT010053946.1, from coordinate 3,101,121 downwards.
AATTAATTTGTATAAATCACTCTCCTAAGACGATTTCTTTTAAACTGTTCTTAATCCTTTGAAGAATAAGGTAAAATCTAGATATTAATTCAAATTAAATTATTTTCAAATGCATACAAGTGAATACTGCTTTTGATAATGGTGGGATAGGTTATTTGTCCTGAAATAGTCATGTTGAACTTTGTACTGAGGACAAATTGAAAACTGAAAAAAAAATGCTTTAATGTCTCAGAAAACTAACATGATAATGAAGAATAAATGGACCAGATTCCAGTAGACTAAAGGCCAAAGGAGATGTATCTAACTTTAGGTTGTTTCTTATCCATTCACCAATCAAGACATTTGCTGACTCTGGTGGATGGCTGAGAAGCCAAGATGTTGAGCAATGCTTTGGATATCCTAGAGTAATTAAGAGGACAGATATTGGAATCTAAATCAGACAAGGCGAGACCTTGATGAACCCCTCATTTTTCCAGGATAAGACCTGATGGAGAAGCACTCTCAAAATAAACCAAAAGTAGATAATCCTTTGTTGGGACAATTGTAGTGCTTTTCTAGAGCTCAGTCCCTGAAATTGTATTAAGGTGATCCCCAATTGCTATTGTCCTCAAGTATCTGCCAAGAGCAAATATAAATCTTTGAAAATTATTTCTACAAACAACTTTGCAAATACAGTGTGCAGGACACAATGAAAAATAACTATAAAGACAAATACATTAAAGAATATGATCCAAAAGCTATAAGAAACAACAGACAGCAGAAATAAACTCCTAAGGACTCCAAATACTAACACATTTATCAGCTTACTATATTAAGGACATAAAAGAGATTATTGATAATTCTAGTAGAGAATTAGGGCAAAAATATTCAGTGAAAGGAATTTCAAGACCTTCTAATTAAAAAAAAAAAAAAAAAAAAAAACCTAGATCATCGTTTTAGCAACATATAAGCCAGAGCCAAAAAACAGACTTAGTGAATTGAAAGAAAATATCTAACTGATAAAGATATTAGGTAGATTAATGAACAGTGAATTCTGGAGAGGAAACAAGTATCACAAAAAAGAGAAGAAAGGGCAGAGACCATGTTTGAAGAGAAATAGCTGAAAACTTTCTAAAAGTGGTGAAAGATATTAAGCCATAGATTTAAGAATAATCCCCTTCTCCCCCTACCCTTCAAAAATCCTAGACAGGATCTGCAAGGGAAAACTACTGAAAATCTAAAGACAAATATAAAAATATTTAAAACAACTAAGGACAGAAAGACATGTAAAATTTATAAGGATAACTCAACAACAAGGCCAATTGAACAAAAGGCAAAGGATTTGAATAGACAGTACTCGAAAGAAGATATGAAATGGTCCAAAAGCACAGGAAAAGATTATCAACATCATATACCATTAGGAAAATGGAAATCTATACCACAATGAGATGCTATGTCACAGTGCTAGGATGGCTACTAAAAGAAAATTTTAAAAAAGAAAGTAAGTAATGGTTTGGATGTGGGAAAGTTGGAACCTGTGTGCATTGCTGGTGAGAATGTAAAATAGTGTAGCCATTGTAGAAAATTATTTGGCAGTTCCTCAAAAAGTTAAACAGATTTATCATATATTCTGAAAAATTCACTCCTAGGTATATATGCAAAAGAATAGATAACTTGGACTCAAACAAATACTTGTACAACAATGTTCAGAGCAGCATTATTCACTATAGCCAAAACCTGGAAACAATTCAAGTGTCCATCAGCAGAAGAATAAGTAAACATATGCATACATGGAATATTATTCAGCAGTAAAAATAAATGATGTTATGATAAATTCTACAACATGGATGAACTTTGATAACATTATGCTAAGTAAAATGAGCCAGACACAAAAGGACAAATGTTGTATGATTCAATTTATATGAAATATCTAGAATAAGCAAATTTATAGAGATATAGAGTAGAGGCTACCAGGGCTGGGCTGGGGCAAGGAGGATATGGGGAATGATTGCTCAATTTGTACACAGATTCTGCTTGGGTTGATGAAAAAGTTTTTAAGTATATATGATGCTAACGGTAGCACAACATTGTAAATGTAATTAATGCCACTAAATTTTACACTTAAAAATGGCTAAAATAGCAATATTTTATGTAATATATATGCTACCACAATAATATATATATTTTTTTCATTTTAAGGCTGACAATTAGATTGATCCATGAGTTCTCAACAGAAATGGTGGAACAAAATCAGTATAGTGCTGCAAAAATTAATATCCAATGGATATATATTTGAATATATTTTAAGACAAATAAAAGCTGATAGAAGTTGGTACTTGAAAAGCCACACTAAATACATTCTTCTAATAGAATTTTAAAACTTCCATTTGGAAATGTGGAAACAAGAATTTAAAAAACAATAAAATTATATATTTATTGGTAGCACTAAATTAAATAAATGAATATGAAAAGCAATAGTACATAGTCTACCTTAAATTCTGAGAAACTTGATATTCCAAAGACAGAAGTAGGGTGAAAGAAGTGTTGAGTGGTCCTTGTACCATGTGGGAAGTGAATAACCTCAATAATAGTTGATCCATTAAAAGATGATTTTTAAAAAAGGAAAAAAACAGAACATGAATATTGGAACAACACTAGGCATTAGTAAAATGGTAGATTTAATACCTAATATAGTATAATTACATTAAATAATATTCCAAATATAAAGATTGGAGAAATAGACAAAATCCAGCCATATGTTGTTTTCCAGAGACATGTCTTAAAAGCACAGATTAAAAAATATTTGAAAGTAAAAAATTCAGTCATATAAGGTTTTTATACCCAAATTAATATCCATGATACTATGAGGAATAAAAAAGTTATGAAATAAAATGTAAATGATGAAGTTTATCAATAATTGCCATACAGAGTGATATTATAGAAAGCAAAATAGGAAGCTCCAGGAATTAGTCTCTTCTTCAAAATAACTATTCACTGACAGTAATATTAAAATAAATTATTTTTGGAACTCTGGAGTGCAAACACTTACAACTTCCAGACAAGATCTTTGTGCATGGATTACTTCAGCACTTTGAACATATTTGAGACAGTTTTAAATTAAATTAAATTAAATTAAATTAAATTAAATTAAATTAAATTAAAT
>JAKSZT010053946.1:2959664-3097969 GCA_026826555.1 Tolypeutes matacus | reverse complement strand
ATTAAATTAAATTAAATTAAATTAAATTAAATTAAATTAAATTAAATCAACAGTTAGCAAAAAAAAAAAATCATAAGATCAATATATGAACAAGCAGGGAATATCAATAAAATAATTAAAAATAAAGGAAATAGAAACTCTGAATATGAAATGTGTCATAGGCAAAAAAGACAGAAGCAGTGAACTTGAAGATAGGGCAATTAAAATTACCAGTCTGAGAATACAGAAAAGACAATGAAGAGAAATCAACAGAGTCTAAGGGCCTTATGACACACCATCAAGCATGCCTACCTACATATAATGGGAATTCTGGAGAAGAGAGGGAGAATGGGTCAGAGGGATATTTGAAAAAATAATGAAAAAATAATGGCTGAAATCTTTCCACATTTGATGAAAGATATGCTTCTACACATTCTGTACAACTCCAAGCAGGATAAAGACAAAGAGATCCACACCAAAACACATGATATTCAAACTGTCAATAACCAAAGACAAAGAGAAAATCTTGAAAGTAGCAAGAGAGAAGTGACTTCATCAGATACAAAGGATCCTTAATAAGATCAACAGCTGAATTCCCTTCAGAAACCATAGAGGCCTAAAAGCAGTAGGATGGTATATTTAAAGTGCTTAAATGAAAAAAACCTTTCAACCATGAATTTTGCATTGGCAAAACTATCCTTCAAAAATAGAGAAATTAAGACATTCCCAGAAAAAACAAAGGTTAAGAGACTTTATCCCAGAAATGCTAAAGAAAGCCCCTCAGACTGAAGTAAAAGGATACTAGATGGTAACTCAAATCCACGTGACAAAAAAAAAAAAAAAAAAAAAAAAAATCTGCTAAAGGTAACTATATTGATCATTACAAAAGCTAATATTATTGTATAAATACTCTTTTTGTTAACCTACATTTAAAAGATAAATGCATTAACAATAATTATAAATCTTTGTTAAAGGGCAAATATTGTATAAAGATGTAATTTGTTACAACAAAACAGAGAAGAGCAGAGCTGGATAGGAGCAGAGATAATATTTGTTATTGAATATAAATTGGTATCAATTCAAACTAGACTGGTATGACTTAGTAGGTTAACTGTACTCCCACGGTAACCACTAAGGAAATAACTAAAAATTACAAAGAAAAGGAAATGAAGAAGAAATCAAAGTTGGACTCCAGAAAAAAAAAATCAATCAAACAAAACAAAGCAGTCCTCATATGATGAAAAGCTATTCAGTTGTAAGAAGAAATGAAGTCATGAAGCATTTGGCAAAATGGATGAATTTCAAGGACATTTGTTGAATGAAATGTCAGACACAAAAGGACAAATATTGTATGGCCTCACTAATATGAACAAAATACAATGAATAAACTCATGGAGTTGAAACACAGAATATAGGTTACTAGGAGATAGAATGTGGGTTGAGAACGGGGAGCTGATGCTTAATGTCTGAAGACTTTTCATGAAGTTTCCCTGCAAATGTTTGGAAATGGACATAGGTCATGGTATAATGAATCCCACTGGTTTATAGAAGTGATAGTGACTTATAGGGGTAGTCTAGGATTGTAATTTGTCAACAGAATGAAAGTAGAAGATAAAATTGGGGCTGTATAACATAATGAACTTGGTGGTGGATGAGGAATGTGGTTAATAGTACAAATACAAGAATATTCTTCCATGAACCAGAAAAAAATATATGAAATGAAGTGATATATGGAGAAAATACGACTAATGGAATTTATGGTCTATATTTGACAGTAATACTGTAATATTTTTTCATCAATTGCAATGAGGGGACTATAATATTTAAGTTTTTCCCCAATTGTAATGAAAGTACCACTGGTACAAAGTGTCAATAGTAGGGGAGTATACAAGAATGTTGTATGTATCTCTGACTTTTCTCTAAATCTACACCTTTTCTAATTAAAAAAGCAAAACAAAACAAAAAAATAAAGCAGTCCTTGAGTAAATGAGCAACTAAAGATGATATATAGGAAAAAACCAGCAAACTTATCAATTAAAAGACAAACATTTGCAGAATGGATAAAGAACATTATCCAACTGCTCCGTGCTTCTTACAAAAGATTCACTTTAGAGCTAAAGATATAAATAGATTGAAAATAAAGAATGGAGAAAGATATACAAATAATATGAAAATAGTAACTAAAAGAAAACTGGAGTGGTTGTATGAATATTAGACAAAATATATTTTAAGTCAAAAATTATTACAAGAGACAAAGAATGACATTTTGATAAAAGGTCAAAACATCATGAAAATGTACCTTTTATAACATAAACCTACCAAACAACATAGCCACAATATATATATGCATAAAACATTGACAAAATTGAAGAAAGAAATAGTTCTAAAATAATGGTTGGATACCTCAATACCACACTTTTAATAATTAATAGAACATCAACGCTGAGGTCAGTAAGAAATAGATGTTTTGAATGACTCTATAAACCAACTAGACCTAAGAGACAACCTAAATTTACACCCTAAGGAATCAGAGGAAAAGAACTACTTAAATGCAAAGCCAGAATAAAGATGGAAATAATTAAAGTTAGAGCAGAAATAAATGAATAAAGACTAGAACAGCAATAAAAAGAACGAATGAAATCAAAAGTAGTTTCTGTGAAAGTTCAACAAAGCTGGAAAACTTTTAGATTGACCTACTAAGAAAAAAAAAAAAAAAAACAAAGGAAAATAACTAAAATTAGAAAATAAAATGGGGCATTACTATCAAATTTATAGAAATTAAAAGGATTATATGAGAATACTATGTACCATTGTATAGCAACAAATTAGATAACCTAGATGAATGGACAAATGCCAAGGAAACACATAATTCATCCAAGTGAAATAACAAGAAACTGAAAATCTCAACAGACCAGAAACAAATAAAGACATTGAGTCGGTCTTCAAAACCTATCACCAAAAAAAAGTTCAGGACCAGATGCCTTCTTTTGTGAAAGCTACCTAACACTTAAAGAAGAATTAACACTAATATAACTCAATTTCTTCCAAAACACATAGAATTATTACCATATTCTATATGACCAGCACAGCCCCATATCAAAGCCAGATAGAGATACAATGGAAAAGGAAAACTAAAGAACAAATTCCCTTATGAATGTAGATGCAAATCCTCCAACGAAATACTGGAAAACTGAACCCAATAGCACATTAAAGGAGTATACACCATTACCAAGTGGGATTTATCATAGGAGTGCAAGGATGGTTTAATATAAGATAATGAATCAATACAATATACCATTTTAATAGAACTAGGATAACATGCATAATCATCTCAATACATTCAGAAAAAAATAATTTGATAAAATTCAACATTCTTTTTATTATACAAAATACTCAGCAAACCAGAATAAAAGATAAACTCCATAACATGATAAAGTTAATTTAACAAAAACCTACAACTAAAATCACAGATAATTGTGAAAGACTGTTAGCTTTTCCCCTATAATAGTCAGCCAAAGGGGTACTAATGCAAAATACCAGAAATCGGTTGGTCTTTATAAGGGGTATTTATTTGGGGTAGAAGTCCACAGTTACCAGGCCATAAAGCATGTTTCTTCCCTCATCAAAGTCCATTGCCACGTGTTGGAGCAAGACAGCTGCCAACGTTTGCCAGTGTTCAGGCTTCTTGGATTCCTCTCTTCCTGGGTCTCTGTTTCTCTCCTGGCTAACTCCTCTGTTTCCTCCACAAGGTCAGCTGTACACAATGAGGCTCTCCAGGCTTTGCCTCTCTCCACAAGGCCATTTGTAGACTCTCAGGCGAACAGCTCATGTCTTTTCCCGGGGCCTTCTCTCCTTCCTCATGACCAAGCTCGCTTACTTCCCAGGGCTCCAGCTCAAGACTCCAGCATCAGAACTACTACAGCTCTGTCCTTTGCTGTGCCTTTTATCTTTGATTCCCCACCCACCAAGGGGTGGGGCTCAACACCCTACTGACATGGCCCAATCAAAGCCCCAATTATAACTTAATCATGCCCAGATGAACAGATCAGTTTACAAGCATAATCCAATACCTATTTTTGGAATTCATAACTTCATCAAACTGCCAAATTGCTATATCCCCTAAGATCAGGAAAAAGACAAGCATGCTTGCTTTCACCACTGCTATTCAACATTGTACTGGAAGTCCTTGTCAAAGCAGTTAGGCAAGAAAAAGAAGTCTAAGCCACCTAAACTAGAAAGAGGGAAGTTATCTCTAATTTCAGATGACATAAATCTATATTTGGAAAATCTCAAAGAATTGACAACACAGTACCAAAGCTAATAAATGAATTTAACAAAATTCCAGGTACAATATCTTCATACCAAAACCAGTAGTTTTTCTATAAGCCAGCAATGAAAAATCTGAAAAGAAAATTAAGGAAACAAAATCCATTCATTAATGGCATTTAAAAGAACAAAATACCTAGGAATAAATTTAATCAAGAATGTGAAAATCATTTACACTGAAAATTACAAAACACTCATGAAAGGAATTAAAGAAGATCTAATTGAAAGGAAGACATCCACTGCCCATGGATTTGAAGACTTAAAATTACTAAGATGGAAATACTCCACTCTCTCTTGGCCTGAAGATATATCTTCAGTATAGACCTCTGCTTCCGCTTCCATAGTTCTGCCTTTGAGGTAATTTCCTTCCCTTCATTCTACCCTTGTCCCTTTCAGTCTAGGCAACAGTACTACTACTGCTCCTAAATTCTCAAAAACTGTAGGTTTTCATGTACTTCAAAGGAGTGAAAACCATCAAAAGGATTAGCCAAAGGTCCTCCTTAGACAAATACATTTCCAATCCTCACTTTCTCTGAGACGGCTGACTGGATCCAGGAGTTATATGCCTATTCTCCTTAGCAAAGAGTGGTTCAAGGGTATCCTCATTAGCAAAGGGTTGTTCAGTTACAAGATCTTTAGCAAAGAGTTGTCTAATCACACCTCTGCATAGAATCCTGTTATCTGGAAATTCAGAAACCAGAAGCTCAGGGAGGGTACTAGCTGCTTCTGGCCCTAATCTCAGAGCATAATATCTAGATAGGGTGAGAAAATTTCAAATTATCAATTGCTGGTTCCTCTGTGCGTAGCAGTTCAAGCACCAGTTCATCCCTTTCCTCTCTTATTTTACTATAAGCAGAAAAGAAAGTAGACTGTACCTTCCACACTTTACTTGGAAATCTCCACAGCTAAATATCCAAGTTCATCCCTTACAAGCTGTGCCTGCCATCTGACATCAGAAGACAATTTTGCTAAGTTATCTGTTGCTTTATAAAAAGGATTTCCTTTCCTCCAATTTCCAATAACACATTTATCATTTCCTTCTAACTTCTTACTGGAAGTAACTTTAAAATCCATATTTCTAAAATAATAATAATAATAAATCCATATTTCTACCAACATTCTGTTCATGACTAATTATGTATTCTCTAAGCTAATAGAAACTTTCTCTGTAGCTTTCACTATACCTGAGCCCTCACCAGATATGCCTTTAATATCCATGCATTTATTGACGGTCTCTTCAAAGCAATCTAGGCATTTTCTACCAGGTGCCTCAAAATTCTACCTGCCTCTATACATTGGAAAGCCCTTTATACATTTATAGGTATCTATATAAGGGGTACGTCACCATTCTGGTACTGTTTTAGTTTCCTAGGCTACTCAAGCAAATGAAAATGCAAGGAGTCAACTTAAATAATGGAAAGTTATTAACTCACAATTTTGAGGCTAAAAGAAATTCCAAATCAAGGTATAGTCAAGGCAGTGCTTTCTTCCCAAAGACTAGTGTTCTAGGGCTGGCTGCTAGCAATCTTTGTTCCTTGGCTCCTCTGTCACATAGCATTACACATGGCAGCCTCTTCTGGCCTCTCAGCTCTCCTCTGGGTTCCTTTGAATTTCAGTTTCTTGTTTCCTGGTGCTTTCTCTCTCTTTACCTGAATTTCATTCCACTTATAAAGGATTCCAGTAATAGAAATAAGACCCATCCTGCCTGAGGTGGATCACACCTTAACCTAACTAACTGCATCAAAAAGTCCTACTTACAATGGGTTCACACCTACAGGAATGGATTAAGACTAAAAATATGTTTTACTGGAGTCTGTATAGCTCCAAACCACCACAGGTACCAAATACTAGCACTTTCTTAGTTTACCAGTCTGCTGGGACAAAATACCTTACATTTCTTGTATAACTAGATATGAGATAACAATTAGTTGTCATTGAGGGCTAACAGCTAATTGAATGAAATAGATACCCATGATACCATAATTATTTAAATTAATTAATAATTTAAAGTTTGATATTAATGGAGTTTCAAAGCACCTCCCCACAAATTATTTATTTCCAAAGGATATAGAAAAACGTTCAGTGGAAAGCCTGACAGGCAGCATCTTAATCAAAGATGATAACTCATGAGTAATGGAACAAATTGAAGGCTTATGACACCTGATGAGATTCAATAAAAAGATGAAAAAAATCACTTCTGTCATATTCCTACTAACAGTAGGTAATCTGAATTTAAGCACAAGTAAACATCTAATAAATATAAATTAAGAGACATTCTATAAAATAACTGTATTTTAGGGAAGTGCCTGTAATTTCAAGAGCATTAGGATCATGAAATTCAAAGAAAAACTAATGAACTGTTTTAGATAGAAAGAGATAAAAAAGAAATGGCAACTAAACCCAAACTATGAAACTGAACTGGCAAAATTTGAATGCCCTCTTAGAATTGGTTGGTAGCAATATATCAATGTTAATTTCCAGGTTTTGCCAATTGTATTGTGTTTATATAGGAAAATGTCTTTGTTTGTAGGAAATACACAATGAATAAAATATAATAAATAAATAATAGCTATAACTAAGTCATAGGCAAACTGTGATGACTACATTTAATACTTTCTGGATACCACTTAGCACAGTGCCTTTATTAAATCTCAATATAATGGGAAGCAGCTGTGGCTCAATCAGTAGGGCTCCCGTTTACCATATGGGAGGCCCCGGGTTCGGTTCCCAGGGCCTCCTGGTGAAGGCAAGCCCGCCCGCACGGCGTGGTTAGCTGACCCAGCGAGCACAAGCAGCAAGGGGGGGATAAATGAATAAATAAATAAAATCTTAAAAAAATAATAATAAAAAATCTCAATACAACAATAACTTATAGAGACAAAAGGACAATGTACATAAGATACTATATGTAAAAACACTTTTTTTCATGGTTTTCATTTAAAAGAGGGACTCAAAAACTGAATTCACTTTTTTCCTGGTATCAGTAGAATGTGATTATTTCTGCATACAATACAGTTGTTACATTACTAATGAATAGTATTAATTTATCTCGTATGGTCATTACAAGATGTTAGACTCTACCTAGTGCCTAAGCATTGCTCAATGACCCTTTCCCCCAAAACCTTAAATATTTTAAGGGCAGGAAAATCTTTCATACGGTACTTGCCTTTCAGCATTGTTGCATATTCTTTTCATTTAATTCTTACAAAATCTCTGAAAGCAGAAAGTACATTTAGTTCCTTATTGCAGATAATAAGTTATACATTTTTCTCAAAATTGGCAAATAAAGTCAGGATCTAGATATGGTTTCTTTTTTATATTTTAAAGCAATATTTTTTAAATTTGTTGAGTAAAAAATTTAAATATAAAATTGCCATGAAGATCAATATTGAGTCTAAAACAAAAAGAAAAATCAATAGTTCTGACTCTGTGTTTAGGATTTTGATACTTTGCTCATTATGAATTTTTTAAAAATCAACTTTATTGATACATAATAATAAAGCATAGAATTCCTCCAAGGTGTACAATCAATGGTATTTCCTATAATCATATAGTTGTGCATTAATCACTTCAATCATTATTAGAGAATTTTCATTATTTCAATATTAATAATAATAAACAAAAACAAAGAAACAAGAAAATTCCTCACCTCTCAATCTTTCTATACTTCCCCCACTGTACATTGGTGCTGTTTCTGGCTATTTTATCCAAAGTATATAATCAATGGTTTTTATTATAATCACAATGTTGTACATTCATCATCCTAAAAATTCTAGAACAATTTCATTACTCCAAAAAGAAAGACTCCAAACCCCTTAGCATTCCATCCTCAGACCTACATAACAACTAATCTTTCATCTTTATGAATTGATTTATATTTATATTTTATAGAAATGGAATCATACAATAGGTAGTATTCTATCTGGTCTCATTCATATAGTATAAATTTTTTTTGTCTAATAGTACCATTGTGCAGTACTAACTTACATTTGTTCAACTTCAAGGAAAAATGGTCTTATATATACAATTCTACCCATATTCACTTAATATATTTATGTTTCATATAATATATTTAGTTCATAATAGGGCAATCATACAGTATTTTTCCTTTTGTATCTGGCTTGCTTCATTCAACATAATGTCCTCCAGGTTCATACATTTTGTCACAGGTTTCACAACTTAATTTCTTCTTACTGCTGCATAATATTCCATCATGTGCATACTACACAATTTGTTTATCCATTTGTCAGTTGATGGACACCTGGGTTGTTTCCAACTTTGGGCTATCATGAATAACACTGCTAGGAACATTGGTGTACAGGTATCTTTTCGTGTCACCGCTCTTAGTTCTTTGGGGTATATACCTAGCAATAGTATTGCAGGGTCACGTGGCAAGTCTATATTCACCTTCATTAGGACCTGCCAAACAGTCCTCCACAGTGGCTGTACCATCCTGCATTCCAGCCAACAGTGAATAAGTGTTCCTCTCTCTCCACATCCTGTCCAACATTTAAAGTTTTCTGATTTTTTAATAGTGGCCAGTCTAACAGGTGTGAAATGATTTCTCAATGTAGCTTTGATTTGCATTTCCCTAATCGCTAGTGATGTTGAACATTTTTTCATGTGTTTCTTTGCCTTTTGTATTTCTTCTTTGGACAGTTGCCTTTTCAAGTCTTTTGCCCGTTTTTTTTTTTTCTTACTGGGAGGTCCCGGGGATCAAATCCAGGTCCCTCCATATGGGAGATGGACACCCAACCATTTGAGCCACATCCATCCCTTTTTAAATTCGATACTTTGTCTTTTTATTGTTGAGTTGTATGATCTCCTTATATACCATGGATATTAAACCCTTATCAGACATGTGATTACCAAATATTTTCTCCCATTGAGTTGGCTACCTTTTTACCCTTTTGACAAAGTCCATTGAGAAGTAAAAGTGTTGAATTTTAAGGAGGTCCCATTTATCTATTTTTTCTTTTGTTGCTTGTGCTTTGGACATAAGGTTTAAGAAACTACCGACAACCACAATATCTTGAAGATGTTTTCCTACATTTTCTTCTAGGAGTTTTATGGTTGTTGTTTTTATATTTCAGTCTTTGATTCATTTTGAGTTAATTCTTGTATAAGGTGTGCGATAGGGGTCCTCTTTCTTTCTTTTGGATATGGCTATCCTGTTCTCCCAGTACCGTTGTTGAATACACTGTTCTGGCCCAGCAGGGTGGGCTTAACAGACTTATCAAAAATCACTTGACTGTAGATGTTCTCAATTTGGTTCCATTGGTTAATTTGTCTGTCCTTATGCCAGTACCATGCTGTTTTTGCTACTGGAGCTAGGCAATATGCCTTAAACTCAGGAAGTGAGAGTCCCTTTTTTAGGTTATTTTTTTCTATTCAGGGTCCCTTACACTTCCAAATAAATTTGATTACGGGCTTTTCAGTTTCTGCAAATAAGGCTGTTGGGATTTTTATTGGGAATGCATAAAATATGTAAATCAGTTTTGGTAGAATTGGTATCTTAACGATATTTAGTCTTCCAATACATGAACACAGAATGTCCTTCCATTTATTTAAGTCTTCTTCCGTTTCTTTTAGCATTGTTTTGTAGTTTTCTAGTCCTTTGTGTCCTTGGTTAAGATTATTCCCAAATATTTTATTGTTTTAGTTGCTATTATAAATGGATTCTTTTTTCTAATTTCCTCCTCAGATTGCACATCAGTAGCATATAGAAATACTATTGATTTTTTCATATTAACCTTGTATCCTGCCATTTTGCTGAACTCATTTATTAATTCTAGTAGCCTTAATGTGGATTTTTCAGTATTTTCTGGATATAGGATCATGTCATCAGCAAATAGGGAAAGTTTTAGTTCTTCCTTGCCTATTTTGGTGCCCTTTATTTCTTCGTCTAGCCTAATTGCTATAGCTAGAATTTCTAGCACAATATTAAATAATAATGGTGACAGTGGCCATGCCTTGTCTTGTTCCTGATCTCAGTGGGAAAGCTTTCATATATGTAGGTTTTTCATATATGCATTTTACCATATTGAGAAAGCTTCCTTCTATTACTAACTTTTGGATCGTTTTTATCAAGAAAAGGTGCTGTATTTTGTCAAATGCCTTTTCTGCATCAATTGAGAGGATAACGTGATTTTTCTTCTTCAATTTATCAATGTGGATTATTAGGCTAAATGATTTTCTTGTTTTGATCCACCCTTGCATACCTGGGATAAAACCCACTTGATTGTGGTGTGTAATTCCTTTAATGTGCTTTTGGATTCTGTTTGCAAGTATTTTGCTGAGGATTTTTTGCATCTATACTCATTAGAGATATTGGTCTGTAGTTTTATTTTTTTTATTTTTTTATTTTTTTGTAGTATCTTTATCTGGTTTTGGTATTTGGGTGATGTTGGCTTCGTATAATGAGTTTGGTATTCTTTCCTGTTCAATTTTTTGGAAGAGCTTGAGCAAGATTGGTATTAGTTCATCTTTGAATGATTGGTAGAATTCATCTGTAAAGCCATCTGGTCCCAGGCTTTTCATCTTTGGGAGGTTTTTGATGACTGTTTCAATCTCTTCACTTGTGATTTGTTTGTTGAGATCTTCTATTTCTTCTAAAGTCAATGTAGGTGGTTCATTTGTTTCCAGGAATTTGTCCCTCTAGTCTACATTTTATAGTTTTTTGACATACAGTTGTTCATAGGATCCCCTTAATATCTCTCTTACTTCTATGGGTTCAGTGGTAATGTCTGCCCTTTCATTTCTGATTTTATTTGTGTCTTTTCCCTTTCTTTCTTTGTCATTCTAGCTAGGGATTTGTCAATTTTGTTGATCTTAAAGAACCAACTTTTGGTTTTGTTGATTCTCTATAATTCTTTTTGTTCTTGATTTCATTGATTTCTGCCCTGATCTTTACTATTTCTTTCCTTTGGCTTTGTTTGGGATTAGTTTGCTATTCTTTTTCTGTTTCTTCTTGGTGTGCAGTTAGATCTTCAATTTTAGCTCTTTCTTCTTTTTTAATGTAAGCATTGAGGACTATAAATTTCCCTTTCAGCACTGCCTTTGCAATATCCTGTGGATTTTCATATGTTTTGTTCTCAATTTCATTCATTTAAAGATATTTGCTGAATTCTCTTGCGATTTCTTCTTTAACCCACTGGTTGTTTAAAACCGTGTTATTTAATCTCCATATATTTATGAATTTTCCCTTTTTCTGTCCATTACTGATTTCCAGTTTCATCCTATTATGATCAGAGAAAGTGTTTTGTATAATTTCAACCTTTTTAAATTTATTGAGACTTGTTTTGTGACCCAACAGATGGTCTATCTTCGAGAAGGATCCATAAGCACTTGAAAAGAATGTATATCCTCCTATTTTGGGGTGCAATACTCTATAGATGTCTATTATATCTAGTTCATTTATCATATTATTCAAGTTCTCAGTTTCTTTATCCTCTGTCCAGATGTTCTATCCAATACTGAGAGTGGTGTATTGAAGTTTCCAACTCTTATTGTAGAGACATCTATTTCTCCCTTTAGCTTTCCCAGTGTGCTTCATGTATCTTGGGGCACTGAGGTTAGGTGCATAAATATTTAGGACAGTTATTTCTTCTTGTTGAATTGTCCCCTTTATTAATATATAGTAACCTTCTTCATCCCTTATAACAGTTTTGCATTGAAAATCTGTTTTGTTCAATATTAGCATTGCTATTTCAGGTCATTTTTGGTTATTATTCTCATGGATTATCTTTTTCCAACCTTTCACTTTTATCCTTGTTGTGTCCTTTCATCTGAGGTGAGTCTCTTGTAGACAACATAGAGATGGGTCATATTTTTTCATCCATTCTATCAGTCTATGTCTTTTAATTTGGGAGTTAAAGCCATTAACATTCAATGTTGTTACTGTAAAGGCATTGCTTACTTCATCCATTTTAACCTTTGGCTTTCAGTTGTTATGTCATAGTATAGTCTATTATTTTTACCCTTTCTAATCTTCTTCATTTCTCTACATTTCTCCAAGTTTTTCACCCTTGTTTTTTCTTTCAGGCTGCAGCACTTCCTTTAGTATCTCTTGTAATTCTGGTCTTTTGGTAATATATTCTATCAGTTTTTATTTGTCTGTGAAGACTTTGAATTCACCCTCATTTTTGAAGGACAGCTTTGCCAGATATAAAATTCTTGGCTCGCAGTTTTTTTCTTTCAATACCTTAATTACATCATACCACTTTCTTCTCTCCCCAGTGATTTCTGGTTTCTGATGAGAGGTCAGCACTTAATCTTATTGAGTTTCCTTTGTATGTGATGTTTTGCTTTTCTCTTGCTGCTTTCAAAATCTTCTCTTTATCTCTGATATTTGTCATTCTAAATAGTGGATGTCTTGGGGTAAGTCTATTCATGTTTATTCTGTTTGGATTGTGTTGTCCTTCTTGGACATTGATATTTATATCTTTCATAAGGGTAGGGAAGTTTTTAGTCATTATTTCCATATTCTTTCTGCCCCTTTTCAATTCTCTTCTTCTATAATGCCAATAACACATATGTTTTGTGCTTCACATTGTCATTCAATTCTCTGAGACACTGTTCCATTTTTTCCACTCTCTTCTCTTTCTGTTCTCCTATCTTTCCCAGTTCAGATGTTCTGTCATAAATAAACAGAAATTAAGAGAGTATGCCAATAAGAAACCTGCACTTCAAGAAATACTAAAGGAAGTTCTACAAGGTGAAAGGAAAAAGCAATGGAGAGAGAGATGGAGGAGAGTATAAAAACAACTACAAAGACAAAAACAGAAACAAAAACAATATATGACATACAATAACCCAAAGAAAATATGGCTGAAGTAAGAAATTCATTGCGATTAATAACACTGAAAGTTAATCGATTAAATTCACCACTCAAGGGACACCGATTGGCAGAATGGATAAGGAAATATGATCCATCCATATGATATCTGCATGAAACTCACCTTCAACCCAGGGATTCAAGGAAGCTGAAAGTGAATGGCTGGAAAACAATTTTACAAGCTAACAGTAGCCAAAAAAGGGCAAGAGTAGCTATTCTAATATTAGACAAAATAGATTTTAAATGCAAAACTATTGTAAGAGACAAAGATGAACACTTTATATTAGTAAAAGGAGTAATATCTCAAGAAAAGAGAACAATTATAAACATTTATGCACCTAATGGGGTGCCTTAAAATACGTGAGGCAAACCCTGGAAAAACTAAGTGAAGAAATAAATGCCTCTACAATTATAGTGGGAGATATTAATACACCATTATCACCATTAGACAGAACATCTAGACAGAGAATCAATAAAGAAACAAAGACTCTGAACAATACATTAGAGGACCTGGACCTAATAGACATATACAGACACTACACCCAAATACAGCAGGATTTACATTCTTCTCGAGTGTACATGGCACATACTCCAAGATAGACCACATGCTAGGCCACAGAACAACTCTCAATGAATTCAGAAAGAATGAGATTATACAAAGTAATTTCTCTGACCACAATGGAATGAAATTCCATTGGTCACTAAGGGCCAGAGAAACAGATTAGGCACAAAGATAAGGAAGTTAAACAACACACTTTTAGACAAACAGTGGATCAAGAAGGAAACCTCAAAAGAAATCAGTAACTATCTTGAAACTAATAAAAATGACAACACAACATATCAAAACCTATGGGATGCAGGCAAAGCTCTCCTGAGAGGGAAGTTCATAGCCATAAATACATATATTAAAAAAGAAGAAACAGCTAAAATTGAAGACCTAACTGCACACTTGGAGGAATTGGAATAACAACAACAAACTAAACCTAAAGGAAGTACAAAGAAGGAAATAACAAAGATTAGCACAGAAATAAATGAAATAGAGAATAAGAAAGCACTAGAAAAACATAAACAAAAACAAAAGCTGGTTCTTTGAGAAGATCAATAAAATTTACAAACCCTTAGCCAGAAAAAGAGAGAACAGATGCAAATACACAAAATAAGGAATGAGCAAGGGGTCACTACTGACCCCACAGAAATAAAGAGTGTCATAAGAGTATACTCTGAAAAATTATATGCCAACAAGAATGATAATTTAGAGGAAATGGAAAATTTCTAGAAACTCATAAAAAGCCTGCATTGACGAAAGAAGAAATTGATGAACTCAACAGTCCAATTACAAGTAAAGAGATAAACTCAGTCATCAAAAACTTCCCAAATAAGAAGAGCCCAGGACCAGATGGCTTCACAGTTGAATTCTATCAAACATTCTGGAAAGAACTAACACCCATCCTGCTTAAGCTCTTCCAAAAAAATAGAAGCAGAGGGAATATTGCCTAACGCATTCTATGATGCCAACATTACCCTAATACCAAAACCAAACAAAGATACCACAAGAAAGGAAAATTACAGACCAATTTCTCTAATGAACCTAGATGCTAAAATCCTCAAGAAAATACTTGCTAATCACATTCAACAACATATCAAAAGGATTATACACCATGACCAAGTTGGTTTCATCCCAGGTATGCAAGGATGGTTCAATATAAGAAAATCAATCAATGTAATCACCACATAAACATATTGAAAGAAAAAAAATCACATGATCATCTCTGTAGATGCAGAAAAAGCATTCGACAAAGTACAGCACTCTTTCCTGATAAAAAACAACGCAAATGATAGGAATAGAAAGAAACTTTCTGAATATGATAAAGGGTATATATGAAAAACCCAAGCTAACATCATCTTCAATGGTGAAATCCTAAAAGCCTTCCATCTGAGACTGGGAACAAGACAAGGATGCCCATTATCACCACTCCTATTTAACATTGTCTTAGAAGTACTCGCTCGAGCACTGCGGCAAGAAAAAGGTATGAAAGGCATCCAAATTGGAAAAGAAGAAGTAAAAATTTCATTATTTGCAGATGACATTATCCTATACATAGAAAGCCCTGAAAAATCTACAGCAAAGCTTCTAGAATTTATAAAGGAGTTCAGTAATGTAGCAGGCTATAAGATCAATGCTCAAAAATCAGTAGCATTTTTGTACACCAATAACGAGGAATCTGAGGAGGAAATCAAGAAAAAAATACCATTTACAATAGTAACTAAAAGAATCAAATACCTAGGAATAAATTTAATTAAAGATGTAAAGTACTTATATACAGAAAATTACACAACACTGTTAAAGGAAATCAAAGAAGACTTAAATAAATGGAAGATTATTCCCTGTTCATGGATAGGAAGACTAAACATCATCAAGATGTCTATCCTACCAAAACTAATCTACAGATTTAATGCAATCCCAATAAAAGTCAACACTGTATTTTTTAAGGAACTGGAAAAACTAACTACAAAATATATTTGGAAAGGTAAGAGGCCCCGAATTGCTAAACACATATTGAAAAAGAAAAATGAAGTTGGAGGTATCACATTACCTGAATTTAAAACATACTACAAAACTACAGTGCTCAAAACAGCATGGTATTGACACAAGGATAGACTTACTAACCAATGGAACCCAACTGAAATTTCTGATATAGATCCTTGCATATACAGTCATCTGATATTCGACAAGGCCACTAAGCCCACTCAGTTGGGAGGGAATGGCCTCTTTAACCAAGTGGTCCATGGAGAACTGGATATCCATATCCAAAAGAGTGAGAGAGGAATACCATCTCACACTTTATACAAAAATCAACTCAAGATGGATTAAAGATCTAAATATAAGAGCCAAAACCATAAAGACCTTTTAAGATAATGTAGGAAAGCATCTACAGGACCTTGTAATAGGAAATGGTTTCATAAACTTCACACCCAAAGCATGAGCACCAAAAGAAAAAATAGATAAATGGGATTACCTCAAAATTATAAACTTCTGCATCTCAAAGGATGTTATTAAGAAAATAAAAAGGCAGCCTACCCAATGGGAGAAAATATTTGGCAACCATATATATGATAGGAGCCTAATATCCTGCGTATATATAGAAATCCTACACCTCGAAAATAAAAATACAAACAACCCATTTAAAAAATGGGCAAGTGACCTGAAAAGATACTTCTCCAAGGAAGAAATACAAATGGCTAAAAAGCACATGAAAAAAAATGCTTGACATCTCTAGTTATTAGGGAAAAGCAAATCAAAACTACAATGAGATACCATCTTACACCCATCAGAATGGCAACTATTAAAAATACAGCAGACTATAAGTGTTGGAGATGATGTAGAGGAATAGGAACCCTCATCCATTGCTGGTGGGATTGTGGAATGGTCCAGCCACTGTGGAGGACAGTTTGGCAGTTCCTCAGAAAACTAACTAGATCTTCTGTATGATCCAGTGATTCCACTGCTGGGTATATACCCAGAAGAACTGCAAGCAAAGACACGAACAGATATATGTACCCCAATGTTCATAGCAGCATTGTTCACAATTGCCAAAATTTGGAACAGCCCTGGTGCCCATCAACATATGAATGGATAAACAAAATGTGGTACATACATACAATGAAATATTACTCAGCTGTAAGAAGGAATAAAGTGCTAAGACACAGGATAAGATGGATGAATCTTGAGGACCTTATGTTGAATGAAGCAAGCCAGGCATTGAAGGATGAACAGTATATGACCTCACTGATTTGAATTGAGGAAAGTGAGCAGTCTCTGAGAAACATTGTCTGAAAGATAGGTTAACAAGGGAAAGAAAGAGAAGAGAAGGTTGTGAGCCATCACCCATATGGACATAATCTATGGTAAAGTGATAGAATATTGTAGCATATTGAAGGATAGGACAGGTGTGTAGGGATATTACTGGGTTTGGTGGTGCAGGGTTGACAGGTGGGTAGATTAGGAAGGGTGGGTTAGAATACTCAGGATACTGGGGGGAGATATGGGAAAGGAACTAGGTGAACATTGGATCTGTGGGTATGTTGAAAGTGCAGGAGTTGAAATGCTCTTATGACAATATGACAAGGTAGTGTCACTGGGTTAGGGTGTAAGTTGGGGGACATTCAAGATGAGGTGCATCTGGAGTAGGCTTCTGGGGAGTATATGAGTGTTCATCCTGTCATAATTTGTTGTGTCGGGGAGTGGAGACCCATGCGATGAGTCGGAAGGAGAGGGACCCCCATCTTTGGGAGGACCGATTCACCCAGAAACAGACAGGTGGGTGTCTCTTAGGAGCAAAGGTGGATCCTAACAGAGGAGGATAATCAGCATGTCAAGAGTTCTTGCTGCTTATAACTATGAATCTTGTCATCCAATGAGTCAAGACAGTGGGGTGTCTTGTGCCCCAGGGGGATGGGGAGGAAGGAACAGAAAAGATCAAATGGGGTATTTAGTGGTCAGGAGAAATGTTTTTCATTACCTTACAGTAATGGACACAAGACATGGTAAATATCATCAAGAATTATTAAACTGTACCATCTAAATTGTAAACTATACTGTAAACCACTGACAATGTTTAGTAGCTATGTTTTACTATCTGTATAACAGTTATAACATTGCTACCATCCACATAAAAAAGTATTAATATGGGGTGAAGAAAGAGGGAGGAGGTTGGGCATATGAGAGTCTCGAGTATTCTGTGTGTGACTTTGCTGTGACCTAAAACTTCTTTGAAAATTAAATGAAAATTTGGGAGACACTGGGGAGTGGGAGGGGGAAGGTGCCACGGTATAGACTAGACACCCGATAATGCAGTGATAAAAGGAAAAAAAATAATAAATAAAAATTTTTCCCATCTTTTGAATGTCCCATTATTTTAATTATATTTTATTTTTAGGTTTTTTTTCTGAGTTTCCGTGTATTTTATCTCTTACATTTAAGCTTTTCATTATTATTTCATTTTCCTATTAATTGTATTTGACTATTATATGGGCTTCATCTTCAAGGAGGGTTTAGATCACAGAAGGGTTACAATGGGGGCAGCAGAGGATCATTGGTGGGGGGGTTTCTGGGATGGGGGATTCATGGGAGGAAGTTCATCTGAATATATATGAAAGATATATAAAATTGTCCAAATTATCAATGGGTGGGGCATGGTCACAGTGGGTGGACAATCACTCAATAAATGAGGGAATACTGAATTCCCAGCCTGGAGAGCTCTGTTGCATTCTCCAAGGGAGCAGCAACAGTCCCCTGAGTGCAGGGGCAGTGTCTGGCAAATGAGAAGGGTCCACTGATGGGTTCTTATTATTGATGACTAGCCTTACGAGTCTTTGCTCTTGTAATTGAAACTTAGCCTACTGTTATGGGGTGCCTAAGGTTTGCCACCTGAAAGCCTCCTTGTTGCTCAAATGTGCCCTCTGTCTAAGCCAAACTCAGCATATGAATGTATTACCTTCCCCCCAGAGTGGGACATGACTCCCGGGAAAAGCCTCCCTGGCAATGAGGGATTAATACCAAGTGCCAACTGGCAATACCACTGGAAAAAGACCTTGAATAAAAGGAGGAAAAGGTAAAGACAAATGAGTTCATGTGGCTAAGAAACTTCAAAGAGAGTCGGGAGGTCATCCAAGAGATAACACTTATGCACTCTTCAGTAGGATTTCATAGAACACCAAAGTGGATATCACCCCACACAGAGGGGCTCTTGAGGGCTCTGGAGATGCTCAGGTCCTATATAAGGGGGGATAGCTCCAGAGATTGATGCCTTATCAGTGGGCTATACTTTGGAATCTGTGCTCCTGAGAGTGACAGAGTTGGACTCAAATAAGTCCTCCCTGCACATGGTCCATCAGTCCCTTTTATTCAAACCTATATGTGATGCTAGAGTTTGTAGGTGTACTTCCAGACACTGAAGCCTTTGGCCTGCCCATGTGCCAGCTGTGCCTGGAATCTCGGTAGAGCAGCAACTCCTACTCTACAGCTCGATGGACTCACCCAAGTCACCTGGTGAGGACACAGTGATGGACAACAGCCATCCCAGGGAATGGAGAGAGCCTGCAGCTGCAGAAAGGATAATCCCATCCATTGTATCCATGGGGTATAAGCCCCCTCTCACTTGGAGGTGGAGTGGACATCACCATCCCAAACTCCTCAGGATCGGGAGAAGAGCTATGGACTAGAGTGGACTTGCTGGTATTCTGTTGTAGACATATTGTGATTCAAGCAATGGGAGACATTACAACAGTGAGGTGGAGCCAGTGGCCACTGGACACTTTCGGGGCAGGGAAGGGAAAAGCAGTTATAATACAGGGGCTTTTTCAGGACTTGGGAATTATACTGAGCGGCATTACAACAACAGATATAGGCCATTTTACATCAGCATATAACATGCAGAACTGTGTGGGAGAGAGTGTGGTCTACAATGTGAACTATGGTCCATGCTTAATGGCAAAGCCCCAGGATGTGTATATCCATTGCAGGTGATGTGCTACACTAATGAAAGATGTTTATATGGAATGTTATGGGAGGTGTGGGAGGTGGGGAACATGGGAATCCTTGTAATTTTTGTGTAACATTTATGTAATCTAAGCATCTTTTAAAATATAAAAAAAAAAATTTTAATTAATTAATTAAATTAAAAAAAAAAAAAAGAAAGTTCAAGGAACCCCAGAGTTTGTGGTGAGCCAGAAGATACAGACCCTGTGAGGGAGCAAGCATTCTAGCTTCTGAAGTCATGAGCTAATAAATACCCATTTTATGGTATTTGTTTTAACAGCCAAGAAGTCAAACTCTAACATTTACATAATATTTATTACCTACCTAATCATGGCATAGCAGGACAATATCCAGTCTCCCCACAGGGTCAAATCCTGTCCCATCACAGAGAGCAGACCAGAGCACATATTTTCTGTTAGCAGGCAAATCTACTAAGAGAACCCGAAGGGACTGAGTGTATAATTATCAATTCCTCATTACAAATTAACCAATATAATAAATCACATTATGTATCATTTGGAGGAGTCAATGGGACTCCCAAAGTCCTAATAGTAATGGTATTAATAAGGGTGAAGTTCTTTTATTATTGAATATTATCTATCTGTTTATCTATCTATCTATCTATCTATCTATCTATCTATCTATCTATCTATCTATCATCTATCTGTCTAACCTCTATCAAACCAGTAGTTTCTCTAATGGCCTGAATTTGAAATGTGTATAAATGTGTGAACTGACCAGAAGCAGTTATAGCAAATGATTGAGAAAAATATTAATACATTCTAAACTCTTCAAAGGCCAGGTATATCACCAGGACCTGTACTTTGCCTTACTTATAGTAAGTGCTTAATATATATTTCCTCACACATTGAGTGATGGGTGAGCAAATGGATGGAAAGTTTAATTGAGATAACCCGATAGCACTTTTTTATGTAGTGATACGTGGCCTTTTTCTTATCAATTCATTGCTAGGCAATTACTAGTATTACAGGTAAAAATTGTTGTTTCTCTGATATTGAAGTTATCTGTTCACAATCACGATTATTATAGGCTAAATACAAAGTAGATAATGGAACTAATGTTAGAATGGGAATTTTTTTACCTATCTATGGCATGTAAGTCATATTTCCTTTCAAAAAAAAAAAAAAAGACCATCATGAGAGAGTTAGAAAAGAAACAGTCAAGGGGTTGCATGTCATTTTAAGGTTTAAAATAGTTTCTTCATATGGATTAGTAGTCCAATGATTGCAATTATTGTTGCCCCTTTTCTTATCATTCCTTTTTAAAAAATTTAAATTTGGAATACATGTGGTAACATACATATTTAATAAAAAGCATGTATTTAGTTAAAAGGAGGGTTTTGGCCTTCATGGTGGCCATTAACTGGTTTAAAGAAAGGAATGCAACTGTCGAAATAACCTCTATCTTATAGATATCCATCAAGATCTATTTCTTCACTTAGCATCAATTTAAAAAGCAATCTCAAAAGCAATTTTCCTGTCTCCTAGAGTAGAAATAATGAAGCATTATCACTGGCCATCAAGCAGTCAAAAGCAATAATAAAAATACTTCATATTTTATATACCCCCACATTAGATTTTTAAAAGCCTAAAGTATTGACAATCAACTATTCAATCACATTATTAAAAATCTTCCCTCTAACATCACTCTTTCATTTTTATATTACTTGTGATATAATATTTGATTAACATATGTTTTCACTATGATACTATGTTCTTAGCATAAATAATCTAAATTTTATATAAAATAATGTAATATTTAAAATAAATTATTTGCTATTATATATGATCTACAGGTAAATCTGTGATATATAGTTATATATGCATATTACATATAACATATATAATTTTATATGATTATATACATTTACATAACTTTCTGCCTTTTGCATTTATTTACTAAAGTAATTTGAAATTATCACAACACTTTACATCAACCAAGACATAAGAATTTAACAGTAGAGAGAAGAATCAATATTATTATTATTTTAAAATCTAATATTATTATCAATTAAGCCAACACTATGTTTTGACAGGAATATAATGAATAGACTGGATGCCACGGTGATGTCTTATACTAACATTTCCATCATTATATCTAAACATATATTTCACCCACTTGATTGGTTGTAACAAGGCAATAATGACTTCCTTCCATATCTTGAACACTATCTAAACTTAGTCAGTAATATAATTTTAAAAAGAGGAAACCGTTGGTGACAACAGTAACCTATATCAACCACTGGTCAGAACTATAGAAAAATTACCAACTGTTGCTACTATTCAGTTCCACACTGGTTATGTTGTCAAGTTTTTCTACCCCTACAGCAATTGTGCAAGTCCTACATTCACTGCTCTATGGGACAAACAAATTCAAGGCTCTTATTTATTTAAAAGTTACAGATAAGTCAAGGTAGATGTGAGAGGGTAATAAGTTCCTTTCACTCTGTTCTCAGGTTTTGTAATTGGAAAGTTCATCTTCCACCTCTCACTTTGAGGACGCTGATACTTCGAAACTTTACTATCATTATTCTTTCTACTTCAGTAGGAATTACCTTTCTATTTCCTTTCATACCCTTTCCTCTGCCACAGGCTTATGCAGTCTCTGGGTGAGAAAAAAAGTGGATCTACAAATATGCATGTGACTCCGCCTTTATAGGATCTCCCAGTTGGTGAGTAAATTGTATGAGTATGTCTGCTCAGTGTACACAGGAGGAGGGAAAAACAGTTCTTAGAATCCTGGAAATTAAAGTAAGGAAAAGGTCTACAGTGGCATTCTAGGGCTTATTTTTTTAAATGTGGTTTTCTTTATTGAAGCTGTGGAATATCAGGAAGGAAACCAACTATGTCATATTTGGGAACTGAACAAGGTTTTCCTAACACAGTAGAAATCTTGAGGAAAAAAAAAAATCCTAACAAAATGTTTTAAGAATATAGGACTTCTTCACCACTCTCAAGTTGCTAGATTATTTACTAACAACTAGAGTTCTATACTAAAATTTAAAGTAGTTTTCTAACAGAATGATACTTAAAAGCTAACATTTATTATTTAAAACATGTCCAATATTTTATTAAATTACTTTATATGCATCAATTCATGTATTACTCACAAAAAGACTAAGACAATTTCAAGATTCTTATTTTACAGATGAGAAAATGGGTTATGGAAATTGAAGCAATCAAAGAATGATCCTTTTACCCTCCTTTTCTGGGACAAATACGGTACTGGATAGAAGTTTCACCATTTATTATGTGACCTGTGTACATATTCACTAAAGCAAAGAAGTGGAACTCAGAATTAAAAATAACAGAAACACATCCTTTGCAATAGAAAATAGAAACAACCTGTACAAATAATCTACATTTCAACTATTGCCAAAAATCATGATGTGTAATTGGCATTAAATATGAATGAAAATAAGAAGATAGAAAAAATAAGATAAAAGTGGAGTTGGCTGACAACTACATAGAAATAAAGAGGAAGACAGTTAAATAAAGAATGGTAATAATAGATAAAAGCTAACACTAAGTAGAGCTCAGTATATTCTAGGGACTGTTCTGAGTACTATAATTATATTAACCCATTCTATTCTCATAAGCTTCTATTAGTAGGATGATTATTGTCCCCATCTCACAGATGAGCAAATTGAGGCAAAGCAATGTCAAACGAGTTGTTCAATATCATGCAGCTAGGAAATAGTAGAGCTAGGATATGCATCCAGCATAATGGTCACACAGCACTCAGATATTACCAATCTCCTATCCTGCCTCGTGAGCTATGATCTTAACAGTAACATTACAGAGTCTGAGAAAAATAACTTGAACTCTGGAGATAAGAGTGTTACTTACCTTCAGTGTACTTTAGAATCCCCAGCTGCAAAAGATTAGTAGTCGTACCACCACCACAGAGGGTTATTGTGAAAAAGATCTAACATAAAGTAAGAAAAGACAAATGTTTGGTATAATTAATAGAGCACATTGAAAAAAAATGCTTCAGAAGCAATGAGGACTAGAATTGACGCTGAAGAAATTTAAATCAGTTGAAGAAATGTCCCAGAATACACTGGAAAATGAAGCAAAAACAAGCCTTTACAAATTATAGAGAGTGATCAGTGCAAAGGCCACAAAGCAACCAATACGAATTCAATTTCCCTGGTAGATATTTGTATTACTTACATTTTTATTTATTTTGAGTCAATTTTTATAAAGTATATTTTCTAGGCACTTGTTCATCTCACACAGGTTGCCATATTTATTGACATTATATTTTTGCATATTAGCTTACGATTATCCTTGTAATACTGTGGGATCTGTAATGATATCCTCTATTTCATTCCTGACATTGGTAGAATGTGATATTTTTAGTTTTTCCTTGATCAGAATATTTAGGGGTTTACCATTTTTAACAGCAGTATTAGAATATAATTGACAAACAGTAAATTTCTCATATTCAAAGTCCACAATTTAATAAGATCTGACATACATCTACACTAATGAAACTATTTTCACAAACAAGATAATTAACGTATCACACACCTACAAAAGTTTCCTCTTTCCATTGATAATTCCTTCCTCCCACCCTCCTTGCTCCTCATCCCCACTCTTCACCAAACCCTTGCAACCACTGAGTGTTTTCTGCCATTATAGCATAAGCTGCATTTTCTAGAGTTTAATATAAATGGAATAATATGGTATATACTAATTTTATCTGACTTTTTCACACAATATAATTATTTTTAGATGTATCCATGCCTTTGCATGTATCGAGAGTCTTTTTAGTAAATTCACAGAGATAGAAAGCAGTTTAGAGATTACCAGGGAAGAGAGCAAATGAGAGGAGGAGGAGGAGAGGGGAAGTGTTTGTTTAAAAAAAAATTATTTTATTTTTATTGCTGTCTAGTATTCCATCCAATGGCTATACCACAATTTGTTTTTTATCCTCCTGCTGATGAGCATTTGGATTGTTTACAGTGTTATTTATCCATTACAAATAAAGCAGCTGAGAAAATTCATATACAAGACTTTGCATGGGACTATGCTTTAAATTCTCATGGGTAAATATTTAAGAATGAAATGGCTGGAATATATTGTAGTTGTATGTTTATATTTTTAAGAAACTGACATATGATTTTACCAAGTGGTGGTATCATTTTATAATCCTATCAAGAGTGTATGAGAGAAGTACTTGTTCCACATTCTGGCCAGCACTTGGTATTGTCAGTCACTCTTTGTTTCCTGTCTCTCAAGGATTGCTGTCTTTTGTTAGCTGACATGCAATATCTTTAAAAGTGATGTTTTATATATTTTGTATACATACATTTTACATATATATATTTTTGTAAAAAAATTTGTAATTTTTTTCAGGTGAAGTATAAATATATATGATCCCTGTTACTCTATCTTATCTGGGTACAGAAATAAGTTTATCAATTTCATGAATCTTTCAAATAAAACTTTAGCTCTGTTGGTTTCCATTCTCTATTCCATTAAATTCTGCTCTTGGTTTTATTATTTCCTTTCCTTACTACTATAGCTTTAATTTGCTCTTATTTTCCTAGCTTCCTAAAGTGAAACTTTAAAATATTGATATTAAACTCTTCTTCTTTTCTCATACAGATATTTGAAGCTATAAATTTCATTGTAATCAATACTTGAGCAACACACCAGAAATTTTGAAATTTTGTGCTTTTATTATTATCATTCAAGTCAAAACAACTAAGTTCATATGTGAATTTTTCCTCACATACAAAGAATTTATTCTACAGTTTATTTGGAAACTAGTAGCTTTATATCCAAATATTTGTGGATTTTCTAAAAATTTAATTTAATTTTTCTTAATTTCTAATATAATACTATTCTTAAAATCTTTTATTATTATTGTGAATTTACATATTTCATTTCTGTCTTTTTGCCATTTTTGATTCTTGTTTTTACTTGCAGTGCATTTAGGAATGTTATGTGTTTCTGATGAATTGATTCTTTCATCAAAATAACATGCCACTCTTTATCCCTTTTATACTGTTTTGAAGTCTGTCTTATTGATAGTAATATAATCACTTTTGCTTTTCTATGTTTAGTGCTTTTGTGATATATCATTTCCACCTTTTCATTTCAAATTTTCTGTAACTTTATGTTTAAAGAGGGTGTCTTGTAAATAACATATAGTTGGGTTCTATGTTCTTATGTTTTTATCTAAACTGCCTTTTAATCAGAGTGCTTAGACCTTGAAATTTAATGTAATTATTGAAATGGTTGGCCTTAATTCCAGCATCTGAGTATTTATTTTCTCTTTGCTCATCTTTTTTCTTGTTCTTTAACTCTTCATGGCCTGCCTTCATGGAAGATAGTGTTTAAACTTTTCCTTCTATCTTCTTGTTTGATTGTTAGCTAAAACTTAAGTTGTAATTTTTAGTGGTTGTTTTAGGACTTCTAATGTGAATCTTTAACTTATTAAAGTCCATCTTCACATAATACATATACACTTCTTTATATACAATGTAGTAACCTAACACACTACAGTTCAAAGTGTGACATCCCCCTCCACCCCACCATGTCTTACGTTGTTTTGTATTTTTAGCTCTTCTGGTCATATATTTTCTTTCATTTTCACTTCTACATATATTATAAACTACACAAAAGTTATAATTAATTTTTATTTAAATAATTAATAGTCTTTTAAACAAATCATATATATATTTATAAATTACCTTTTACGTTTATCCAAATGTATGTCCATTCTGCTACTCTTCATTGCTTCCTACAAATCCAGTCTTCCACCTAATTTCATATATATGATAAGATTGCCCTCAATCTCAAGGACTTCTCATATTGTTTCTTATGGTGAGGATTTTTTTGAGTACACATTCTCTCAACTTTCATCTCTCTGAAATATCTTTAATTTGCCTTACTTCTAGAAGTATATTTTCGCTAGATATAGAATTCTGAGTTGACAACCTATTCTTTCCTACTCAAAATCTACAAAGCTTCTTTGATAGAATCACCTTTCTTTACTCCTAAATCGTAACAGTACAGCATGTTTTGGAAATAATTAAATCAAAAGAGACCCATGTTTCAAATGGTAGAGTAGGTAGACTAGATCATACATCTTCAGTGGCAGTTCATACTTTCATTTTACCTTCTCTTAAGTGAATGAAGTTTTAAGAGGACAAGAGAATCAATCTTTTGATTTTTTTTCTTTGAATCTCTATCTGGAACCAAATGAGTATTTTATAATGCACAAGAGGCTGTGAGTAAGTAAGATACAAAGAATAGAAATATATATTTAAGGAAGATAATATAAAGTCTAGAAAAAGAACCATTTGGTTATAGACATTTGATAAATTATAAAAATTAAATTTAAATTAGGGTAGAAAAGATGCATTATTTAACAAAAGTTCTTGAAACTGACACTTAAGCATCCAGAAAAATATAATGAAAGTAGAGCCTTTTAACAAACTATACACCAAAATCAATTCCAGATATATTAAATATTTGAATATGAAAGATACAAAACTGTAAACTTGCTAAATAAAATAATAGGTAATTATTTATGTACTCTTAGGATTGAGGATATTTTTTAAAGCAAAATACTAAAGGCATTCTCCACAAAGAAAATATTTAATAATTTCAACACATAAGAATAAAAAAGAAATGCCATAAGGTTAATAGCTAAAATATTTGCAACATATGTGATATAAAGAAATACTTTCTCTACTATATAAGAAAATTAAGCTAAAGAAATATGTAGTAGTATACATACACTGAATTTAGCTACAAGCATTTTTAAAAAATCAGTGTATGGTTTAATATAAGAGAGAGAGAAAGAGATAGATATGAGTATAATAAGTAATAAGTATAATAAGACACTAAAATTAAAGGTTTTTTTTCATGCCATCAGAGATTTTGGTACTTTTTAGATAAGGAAGAGACTTTAGAAAGTTGTTAGTAATATCCTCCCATTGAGGTTGGGTTTTTTCCCCCTTTTTATTCGTAGAAATATAATATTGGTCACTTGAGAGAATAATCATTCTTATAGTTGAAGAATATAGAAGGGATTCTCTTAGGCTGTCAGGCTGCGATGACAGATACCATATAATGGGTTGGATTAAAAGAGAATTTATTGATTCATGGTTTTGACTGTAGGAGAAGTCCAAAATCAAGGCATCAATAAAGCAACACTTTCTCCCCAAGCTCTACAGCATTCTGATGCTGGTGGCCAGTGATCTTTGGGGTTCCTTGGTTTGTGTCCCTGCCTTGTGCCACATGGTAATTCTTTTCGTTTCTCTTTCAGTTCTGTAGACTTTCGACTTCCGGGTTCTCCTTCTGTTTTTCTCTCACTGCTTTGTTAGATTGTTTCTCATCAGACTTCCAGTAATCTAGATTAAGACCCAAATCATTCAGTTGGGCCACACTTTAATTAAAATAACACCTTCAGGAGATCCTATTTACAGTGGATTGTCACCAACAAGAAAGCAGATTAAGATTGAGAACATACTAAACTGAGGTCATAGTTCAATGTACCACAGGTATATAAATGCCCATCATACTATTGTCAGTAGAATTTTGTGGGGTTTTTTTTTCATGATACTGTAAATGGATTTGCAAC
This sequence comes from Tolypeutes matacus, assembly GCA_026826555.1. Lineage (NCBI taxonomy): Eukaryota > Metazoa > Chordata > Mammalia > Cingulata > Chlamyphoridae > Tolypeutes > Tolypeutes matacus. The sequence continues at coordinate 3,069,665 of JAKSZT010053946.1, read as the reverse complement.
CAGCCCATAACTCTCTGATTATTTCAATTAAATAGTTATTGAGCATGTGGTATTTTAGTCAAGAAAAATAAAACTATATCCTTATAGAATTTATAATACAGTAGAAAAAGTATATTCTGTCTATCTACTGCCGCATAGCAAACCATTTCAAAAGTTAGTGGTATCAATCAACAACCATTTTATTATGCTCATAGATTTTTGTAGTTAAGAATTTGGACAAGAATAGTATGCCTTTTTTCTGATTGATGATGTCTGGGGACTCATGAGGCAAGAAACAGATATTGGAGGCTGGTATCATCGGAAGATTCTTCACTCACGTGTCTAGATCCTGGGCTAACATGACTTGAAAACTAAGCTCAGCAGGGACTGTTGAGCAGAGAAAATATGCACAGCCTTTCCATGTGGCATGGGCTTCTCACACTACCAGAGCTGGGTTCTGAGAGGGAATATCCAGACAGTGAGCATCTGAAGAGAACCAGGTAGAAGATGCATGGATTTTTCTGATTTAGTCTCAGAAATTACACAGCATCACTTCTATCTTACCTTATTGGTCAAAGCATTTGCAAGGCCACCCAAGTTCAAGGGAAGGGAAATTAGTCTCTCCTCTTGTTGAGGCATAAGCCAGGTTGCATTTTAGAAGAGCATGTGAGATGGAAGGTATTGTTGTGGCCATCTGTGGAAAATACAATCTGCCCAAAAATTAAAAACTTAATAAATAATATGATATCATGTCTGATAATAATAGTGGGGGCCTCAAAAGATAATGTTGATGTCCCTTTTAGAGAGGATACTCAGAGAAGCTACCTTTAGGCAGAGACATTGATGATGAAAATGAATGGATAATGCAAAATTCTGGGAGAAGTGTGTCTAGAAGAGGAAATAGTGTAATGACTCTGAAATGGTAAAAAAACAACCTGTTTGAGAAAGAGAAATGAAAGGCAGTGTTCTGTAATATAATGAGAGAGAAGGAGGTAGAAAAGAAGGTGGGAGAGGTAACAGAACCTATAACATAAAAAACAGCCCACTAAGTAATGATAAAATATATAGAATTTACTCTAATTGTAATCAAAAGCCATGGAATCCAGGTGACAGAGGTGAATGACATGGACAATAGGGGTAATGAAGGAAAATATAAGAAGAGGCCAAATGAAGGCATATTTTCTTCATAGAAATGAAAGAATTTGCTAATTGATTGGAAGTGGCATTGGAGAGAGAGGAATCAAGGATGATTCCACAGTTTTGGGTAAGAGTTACTGGTTGAATTGTGGTGTCATTAATTGCAATGGAGAAGACTGGGGAAAAGGACACTTTGAGTGGGAAAGGAAGTAAGAGTTCCCTTTTGGACAGGTTAATTTGGACGTACACTATTAAATATCCAACATGTTGCTTGGGCAGTAGGATGTATTAGGAACAATATTAAGAGAAGAATCAAAATATGGTATTCTTCAGTACCTAATATATATGACTCCAAAATGCATTAGAATCATGTAATGATTTAGTTGAAACCATTTATAATTCAAGAACATTAGAAACATGGTCCTAGTTAACTGTTTATAGGGCTATCCATTACAGGTTCATAAGGCTAATTTTTTCTACTAAATCTTGATCTCTCTAACAAGTAAACAATTACAAGAAAGAAAAAAAAAAAAACAAGAAAAATAATGTAGACCATTGAGAGTCTGTATTATTTAACACCAGACTCAATCCCTTACAACATTTAAATTATTAATAGTATCATCAAAGTCAATATCCAGCAACTACATTCTATTTTCAACCTCTTTCTGTGTTCAGCTCATTTTAAAGAACTGCTTCCAGCACAAAATCAACAACCTAGACTAGCTTCCTCCAATGCCCCAAACCATCCCTGGGTATGCTCTCTACAGTGTGTAGGAGGAGAGTGTTTGAGGTTGAGAGGTATGTGAGCTTGCCAGTTAAATAGCCCTTGAGAACTTCCCTCTTCCCTTCCAGAGGCTGCTGGGTAGCAAGCTTTTCTCAGATACTCTTCTCCCTTTGGGAGAGCAAATGAAGGAATGAAGACTTAGCTTGTGTGTTTCATTGCAAAAACCAATTTCTGCAAAAAGCTTCAGAGAACACCCTTTTCTACTGTAAAGGTATTGGAAAACAACATCAACAAAAGTGAAAATGTCTGGAAAACAAAGATTCTTAAAAAGAGATTAATAAAGTCATATTCAATAATTTCCAGTAGCACAGAACCAATGTTCAGCAGTTTTAATTATATAGATACATATTTTGATATTGTGGGTAATTTTTCACTGAAAAGGCAACTGATTGTAGAGGTTACAAGCACAGCACACTCTGGAGTCAGACAACTGGGTATGAATCCTGGCTGTATGACCTACCAGTTATATGACCTTGGCCAGGTTATTCAATTCTGTATGCTTTAGTTTCTATAAATATAAAACTATCATTTTAATAAATCTTCATAGGATTGTTTGGAATACTGAATAATTAAATGATTTAATAGAAGTGAAGATAAGCCTATATATATATATATGCTATTATTAATTCTCCTTCCCATTTTTATCCTTTAATTTCATCTCACTCTACAAGATAGTGCTCATTATAGTTCTAAATCATCTGCATAGTTCCTTTAGCCTTCAGGATCAAGAGTTCCTCAATTATAGGCACAGAATACAAAACTTAAATGTCCATTCTACATTTACTGGTGGCAATGTAAATATACAGAATATTGGAGTATTAGGAAACAATGTTTTCTTCAAAATAATAACAACATTTTCTTGCCTATTTCCCTGAAACAGATGTTTCAATGATAAAGAAATACCTAAAACTGTTTATATGTGTTATACATCTACCAATCATTCAGGTCTCGTAATGATCCTATAAGACATGTATTATTTGCCCTATTTTAAAAATAACCATGTTCATGGAGATAAATATTTATCCCAAATCCCGTAGATAGCAAACACCTCTGGGATTTGACTCCAAAAGCAATACCTGCCTATGGCAAAAATAATAACATATAAATGAAAGAAAATTGCATTTATTTATTGCTACATTACAGTTTCCAGAGTTTTATAAAATCAGTTGCTAATTTGGTTTGCAAATATGGGATTATTCACCATAAGGTGATTTTTTTTTTTACCTCATTTATTAAAAGAGAATATTTGAGTTGAATGTAAGATGGAAAGCACTGTATTGAAGGACAAATGGCCCTTAACTGAGGGGCAAGTGACCTTACTATTTATGGGAACTTGAGGCTCATTCTTTTAAACTTTATTAGGCTTCACTTCCTCAACTTTAAAGACATGGTGGTATTTTGTTTTATTTTTGAGTTTTTAAAATTGAAGTAAAATTCATAAAATATAAAATTGACCATTAACCATTTTAAAGTGTACAAGTTGGTAGCATTTAGTGCAGTCATAATGCCGTACAGCCATCACTTTTATCTAGCTTCAAGATATTTTCATTACTCCAAAAGGAAATCCAATATCCTCAATTCCCTCTCCCCCAGCCCTTTATTTCTTTATAGATTTACCTATTTTGGATATTCATATAAATGAGTTCATAGAGACATAGTTTTTAAAACTGTTTTATGTATGAGTGATGACATAAAAAAGAAGGGAGAGTGGATATGTTTTGCACATTGGTCTTGGACTTCTGTAAATTAGTTCTTTTAAAGAAAATAGTATGCTTTAAAATGGTTTTTGGATTAAAAATTTATGTAGAGTCAACCGCCTCTAAGAGTCAGAAAACTTTTCTGTGTCTGTTAAAATGTTAAGTTCCTTATCTTCATCTCATTTTTTTGTTGTTGTTGTTTATTTATTTATTTATTTATTTATTGAGGTTTATTTATTTATTTATTATTTATTTATTTATTGAACCTGGGACCTTGTATGCAGGAGGCCGGCGCTCCACCACTGAGCAACATTGGCTCCCCTGAGTTGGCTCCTGCGCCTGTTTGCTCATTGTTTTGCTCATTGGCTGCTCATTGCTTGTTGCTTTTGCTTGTTGTCTGCTCATTGTTTTTCTTTAGGAGGCACCAGGAACCGAACCCGGGAACTCCCATGTGGGAGGTGGGCACTCAACTGCTTGAGCCACATCTGCTCACCCCCATCTCATATTATTTTAACTGAAAACATGTTGGGTATTTATTATTATTATTATTATTAAGATTTATTTTATTTATTTATTTATCCTCCCCTTGCTGCTTGTGCTTGCTGTTTCCATTTGCTATGTGTTTTTCTGTGTCTGCTTATCTCCGTTTGTTGTGTCATCTTGCTGAGCCAGCTCCTGCACCACGTGGGCCAGCTTGCCTTCACCAGAAGGCCCTGGGAAATGAACCCAGGGCCTCCCATATGGTAAACAGGAGCCCAACCACTTAAGCCACATCCGCTTCCCCGGGTATTTATTATTATTTATTATTATATGCATTTTTAAAAAAAGGAAACTGTGGTTCAAAGAAGCTGAACATCCAAGTTCTAGAGGAACCAGAATTCAGGCTCAAGTCTGTTAGAATCCACATTATTTCAACTACATGTATTGAGTCCTGTTGCTGCTATTCAAAAAGCATGAAAGTTAACTTAGTTTGAGTTAATTCTGTTGAAAAAATAGAGGCATGTTTTTAGAGAAAGAATCCCAAGCTGGAACCTAATACTGTTTTATCAGTAAATACATTGTTACAGGTTGGGAATGTCTACTATTACGTTGACCATTCATAGCATTTTCATTTCAAATGCTACTGGCCTTGTCATTTCTTTAGTAGTTACTGAACATAATCCTACTGTGTGATTATTTATTTGGCATCTTCTAGGGATATTCACTCAAATTCAGGTGCCACATGTGGAAGACAATAGTAAGGTAGACTATTAAAAGAAGGTAAATGGAGATAGACTTCAACCCAGTCCCTGCTGTGGAAAAACTCCATTTGAGCTAACATAAATATTTTGATTCTTGATGTATCTATTTACTTTGATGACAGCTAAATCCTATGTTTTCAGGGACATGATGACATGGTTAACATGATACCATGGGTTTTCTAGTTTATGGAGATTTCTCCTCTCCATGCATGAGTTTATTTTTGTAAACATCTCCAACAATGATGACTGTTTTAATTTGCTAAAGGCTACTGGAAGCTATGTACCAGAAATATGTTGGCTCTTATAATTGGAATTTATTAGGTTAAAAGCTTACAGTTCTGAGGCTGTGAAAATGTCCAAGTCAAGGCATTATCAGATATGCTGTCTCACCAAAGGTCCACTGCTAGTGATCCTGGACTCCTTCCATGTGGCAAGGCACATGGAAGCATCTGCTTCATTTCTGGCTGCTCTGTCTTTGGCTTCATTTCTCTTGGGTTCCTCCAGCAGCTCTTGAGTTCCATCTCTCTGTCTCCAGCTTTTTCTCTGTGTGTCTGCTGCTTTCAGTCCTCCATTTATAAAGGACTCCAGCAAGAGGATCAAGACCCACCCTGGGTCACCCCTCACTGAAGTAATCCAATCCAAGACTCCCCAGCTGAATCTAATCCAATCAAAGGGTCTCACACCAACAGGAAAAAATTATATTTTCTGTGATCCACAAAAAGCTTCAAATTGTCACAATGATCATATTCATTTTACTTAAAAATTTTACTGCCCTCCCACACAGAGGCAAAGGAAATGAAAAATGTTTTTGGAATTTGGAGTAAGAGAAAAACAAACTTCTATTTATAAATTTGAAACAAAAGTTCTTGTTAGCTACAGAAATAACTACTTTGATTTAATAAACATTAATAAAAATTGTTCTAAGGGCCTATATCATCTGTCAAACTTAATAAGCCCTAGACTTCTTTCTAAAAAGAATTCTAGGAATTGTGCCTTTATCTAATCTCATTTGACTACCTAAGTCCAAGACCACATTAAGCTTTTGAAGAGTAAGTTAACTATTTGTGACAGTTAAAATCAGAGTAGGAAAAACCTAAATTGGCCTTCTTGTTTGATACCAGAGCATTACATCTTTTAATCTGAGAGAGAATAAAGTATGTCAATACTATCAATAATCTGTAAAGGTAAATCCCCCAAAGTCAATTTAGAGATGAACGTGGACTTCCAGGTATTCTCTGGATTGTAAAGGTATTACTCTTCTTTTCACAATATGAGCTTTATACAGAGTGACCTCTCTTCAAATTCTCTTCCTTATAATAAAATAATTTCCCCCTCTCTTAAGAATATATTCTTCTGCTCTGTCCCAAATCAATATTTAATAATTTCAAATCATGAAAAATACTTTAAAAATATTCCCCAGGTACTTATGAATCTTTTAAAATTTTTCTTTCAAATATGGAAACTGTAAAATATTTAGAAATGTATTACATGTTTATCTTTCACATTTTCATTTTTTTAATCCCAGAACTATTGCCTACATTTTTTCTTTATTTTTCTGAATGAAAAATTTCGCTCAATAGGAAAAAAGAGAAGAAAACATGTAGCAGTTGATTCATGGCAGGCAAAACCACTCTGCTTCTCAACTGTCTCCCACTATGTCTCTCCTCCTGCTTTGTCCATTTGCTTTCTTATGATGATCTCCACTGTCCATCCACCCAGATCTCTCTCATCAGGGAGATCAATATATCTCAGGTCTTAACAAATTTAGTCCAAGTTATGACTGTGGTGAGCAGTTACTTTTTCTATGGCTAATATCTTTTTCAGAAGACTTCTTTCAACTTTCAGGGGAAAACATCTTACAAATCTTACTAATTTGTTACAGACCATAAATAAATTTATCTGGGTTTCAAAGCCATAATCAAAAAGCCTTAATGAGTTCTCTAAGATAGTTAGAAAAAAAAAATTGAGAGCCAAGGAGAAAGGTTTGAAATTATTACTCCTCCTTCTTCTTACTTTTTTTTAGAACCAGAGAACAATAGACCCAGAGTTTGGGAGGGAGAGGTTAAGTTTTTACAATCTGCTATCTTAATCCCTACTGGCTTGGGAACCCCAGTGAGGGGCAGGACCAGGATGAACAAGTCTCTGGCCCTGGACAGATGAGGTAGAAGTAGGAAGAGCAGTCATGGATATTTGAAGTGAAAGTAGTCCAAGTTGCTGATCCTTCTTGAGACATTGTTTGAATAGCTTGTATGTTGGTCATGGTTCTCCGGAGAAACAGAATCAAAAGAGATAAATATAAAGAGTGTTTATATATATTTATTATAGGAATAGGCTCATGTGTACATGGGGATGGCAAATACATATTCCACAGGTTGGGTGCAAGTTGGAAACTCTGATGAAAGTGAAGTTGAATTACCCACGACAAGTTGACTGGCTGAGATAGAGGCAGGAATCCTTCATTTTGACTTCTGAAAGAAATCCTCTGTTCTGGTTTTAAGAACTCCAACTGTTTGGATGAGCAGACTCTCCCCATTGCTGAATGCAGTCTCCTTTGATGATTGCAGATGAAAGCAGCCATAGATGCAATAAACCAACAATAGATGCAAATCCATCTATGAAATACCCTCACAGTATCAATCATGCTTACTTGACCAAACTGAACATCAAGACCTAGCAAAGTTGACACATGAACTTAACCATCACAGCTTGCATGATTTTATCTACTCAGAAGTGCATAATTTTGATTCATGAAATGACCTCCAGAAGTCTAAAAACTCAGTTCCACACATAAGATTATCAACCCTGGAGAATCCCCTTCAAACATCTTCCTTGTATTTCCTGACATTGATAAGCGATTCTTCCTAAGAATAGCAGATTTTTTCTCTCTTCACTAGCTCAGGAACCAGCTTATGCACAACATATTTAGCTGATATATTCTTATCACTATCATAGATGGTTTACAAAGGGAGGGAAGAAGGGAGAGAAGGAAGGAAGGAAAGAAAGAGTAGACATAGCTATAGTCATAGATGTATGTATTCTGATTAATGCAAGACCTTTCTATTTTATATCTTCATACACAACAATCAATTCTTATAAAAATATTTTCATAGCACCCATAAACTAGAAGTGGAGTCAAGAAAACTATTGTTTGAAGTATAAGGTGGGGGGCATTTTCGGGACTTGGAAATCATCCTGAATGACATTACAATAACAGATACAGGCCATTATATATCTGGCCATAACCTACAGAGTCAAATGGCAGGGAGTGCAAACTACCATGTAAACTATAATCCATGCTTAGTTACAATGAAATGTCTTATCAATTGCAGTGAATGTACCACACTGATGAAGGGTGTTGCTAATGTGGGAAAATGTGGGAGGTGTGGGGAGCAAGACATATGGGAATCCCCTATATATTCTCTGTAACATTTGTGTAATTGAAGTATCTTTTAAAAAATAAAAATAAAAAAGTGAAAAAAAAATATAGAGAGGGAGCCCTATGACAAATCAGGATATCCTTTTGAACTCCTCCCTAGTGCAATATATTATTTTCCTGATTATGTCAGTTGCAAAGGAAGAATATACTCCAGATAGTCAAATAAAAGCGGATTTATTATAGGAAGAAAATTGTCCTTCACAGTTACAGGAGGAGGATACATTTTCAGAGTTGACTCTCAAAATCACAATGCTGGGCCAGAAACCTAAGGAGGCTGCTGGTTTCACCTCAGAAAGGAGGCTGCTGTGATTGGTAGCAACTTTCTGCCAGTTTCAGATGGATACCACCCCCACCATATATAGCAACAGCAAAAACTAACATCCTCTCTCCATGTCATTCAGTTTTCAAATTCAAGTCTCATTAAAAAACATATCTAGTAGGCAGAAACTAAACTATATTCAGAACTCCAGTTGAAAGGAGTCTGGGAAATAATGTTGGACTTTCTGGTCTTTGCTAGAAGTGGGTCAGAAGGTATGTTGAACAATACATCTTCAATGCCATGCATTTGCTAAATTATCCAAGGTGATACAACCTAATGCTAAGGATTCCAAACCACATGGTAGAATGTAGATGAGAACATTTTTGTGCAGACAGGTCTTTGGATGGTTGATGAATAAACTTAGTTATGAGTTACCAACTTCTGCCTTCTTTTAAAACAATTTCTGTCTTGATTTGAAATAAATGCAGTATAGTCCCTATGGCTGATCAGTGACTGCTTTAGCTAATCACCCCAGGGATAACTGTTTAATTCCGCGGTAACAATTTCAAAATCATCCCTGTGTCAAGCTCTGTTATTCTGGGTTCTAGGGAAGGCAGAGGTGGTAAAGACTGTGCTTCTGCCTATGTGTACTCTTGTTCACAAGACTGTGTATGTGTGTGTGCACGTGTATAACACACAGGGCTTTGTATGGTACATCTAAACAAGATGTATTGGTCCCCATCACATATCCATAACAGGCTTCATTGCAGGACTTCCCCAGCTTTACTGTATTTCAGAAGGCTGAGAGAAGCAATTTCTAATGTGACTGATATCAGCAACAACTGTGTGCCTTTGGGTGTAAAATTCCAGAGTATGTGTCTCTGACCTAGGGAATATTGCTGAGCTCTTCTGTGTGTACTGATTACACTGAATTTCTTATTTATGTTTCAAATCAGAAAACCCTATTTCATTGAAAGGTAGAATCTGTCTGAAAACTCTGTCAATGTATGCCTATTAATGACATTTGTCAACAGGGCTCTCTTGCATGTAAAAATTTCAGTGATGGATACCCACCAGTGGCCATGATAAGTCTATGAAGGGCACCCATTTTAAGATGAAGCTTGTCCTTAATTTCGTGGATTAAAAATCTTATTTTGTCAGAAAAGCAATTCATTCATTTAATCAAATATATTTACTACATGACTCCTACCGAAGCACTGGCAAGTACTGACAATAAAGAAATGAGCATGATACATTCTAGATATGTGAGATATTAAACAACTACCATAAAATATTGTAAGTACTGCTTAATAGAAAACCTGGGGTTTTGTGTATGTGCCTGTGTATGTGCACACGTGTGTGAAAAGCAGTCCATTTTTTTGTGTTCCTTTACCCTTAAAAATCTGTTACTTGGTCAAGTCTGGTTTCTGGGCTCTTTTTTTTGCAGGGAAATTGAGGCAAATGTTTTTATGTAATCTTCTGTTGCCTACTCTCTATTATCAGCATGATAGAACAAGGAACTTTAGAGTAGTGCTTTGCCCATTAAGATATAATAACCACCAGCAGGGACAAAAAGCAGTTCAGTATCACAAATTAAAACTAACAGGCACACCTGGAAACTATTTCTTCTTCAAGCACATGCATAGGGTCAGGGTCTTATACAACAGGTACATTCCCTCTCTGCCTTGAAGACTGCTTTACACAAGACCAAGTTAAGTAGAAAGAAACATGCAGGAATTCTTTAAACTCTACAATCATTTTTAAAATCCTTAATACTTTTCTATCCCCAAGTACACTGAGTCCAAAGAAACAAAAACTGAGCTTGCTGCTTGAAGGAATTCTAATTAATACAAAACATAAAATTATTTAAAGAAGCTGCTCTTTTTAATTGAGGGAGCACCTTTGGGCAAGATATTCATGGGAGGTAGGGTTTAGAAAGGTGCAGACTCCTTAGCCTATTAGAGTAGCCAAAATAAATCTGGTCATACAAGTGTGACAAATGTCACAGACAAATAGAATTGGGTTGGCTCAGCAGGCTTAACTAATATTGCTTTTAAGAATAACCTCCAGAAGTATGGAAAAAATATACGAAATGTACACTATAGACCATAGTTAGTGGTCATAGTCTGATGATATTATCTCATAATCTGTAACAAATGTTCCACAACAGTGTAATGTGGAGGGATGTTGTATGGGAATTCCACACATGAACATGATTGTTTTGTAAGTTCACAACTTCTCTAATAAAAATATATATTTTAAAAAAGAACAAGCCATGGTAACCTGTTGAATTTCCTTAAGTAGCCCACAGCATAACTTGCATAAAGTAGGGGTCTAGTGATTATTTTCCAATTGATTAGATTTATTCCCAGTAAGGAAAGCAAAAATTAATGGATTATTTTCCTTTATTAGAGAAACTTAGAAATTTTCTCTTATTTTACTCTAAATTGTAAAATGACCTCTAGGTTTATAAAAGTTTTGGGGATATAGCTGAGATGGCTTAATTTTCTCCTCCCTCAATATTCTTTCTTTCTCTCATCCTTAGCAATAAATTCTAATTGTTATCTAAGTAAATGGCCATCAATAAACACTACATTTCCCAGTCTCCTTTGCCACTAATTATGGCCATACAACCAAGTACAAGTCAGTGGGATAGAAAAAGAAGTGGTATAAACAATTTCAAGAAGTGTTTTTAAAGGGATGGAGGAGGCAAGCTCTCCTTTGCTTTTTCATTTGTGCTGACTGAAGTAGAGGATGACTGGAGCTTGAGAAAACTTCTAAGTTCATGAAAAGGAAGCATGTTCAGAATGGTGAAGTGAAAAGATTGAAGGAACATAGGTTCTTTTTTAAAAGTATAATTTTATTATTATTTTTAAAAGATACTGAGAGTACATAAATGGAACATAAAAATATATAGGAGATTCCCATATGCCCCACTCCCTACACCTCCCATATTTTCAAACATTAACAACATCCTTCACTAGTGTGGTATATTCATTACAATTGATGAACACATTTTGGAGCATTGCCACTAAGCATGGATTGTAGTTTACATTATAGCTTACACTGTCTACCACACAATTTTGTAGGTTATGGCAAGATATATAATGACCTGTATTGTCATAGCAATGTCATTCAGGACAATTCCCAAGTCCTGAAAATACCCCCATATTGCACCCGTTTTTCCCTCTCCCTGCCCTCAGAACCTCCATTGGCCACTGCCTCCACATCAATGATATAAGTTCTTATATTGCTAGAATCACAATGTCTGTAGTAGAATACCAATAGGTCTACTTTAGTCCATAGTTCATTCCATAATCCTGAGGATTCTGGGATCATGATGCCCACACCATCTCTAATTGAAAGGGGACTTTGATCTCATAGAACAGATGGATGGGCTTGCAGTTGTACACTCTATCGGTTCCTTGGGATGGTCGTTATCTATCATCATCACCTTGTTAGTTGTCCTGGGTGAGTCCAATGAACTGGAGAGTAGGTGTTGCAACTATGTTGAGATTCAGGGCCCAAATGGTACATGGACAAACCAAAGATTTAAGTCTCTTTGATGTACACCTGTCAACTCTAGCACTAACTATAGGTTCAAATAGAAGGACAGAAGAGCCATGGGTAGGGAAACCACAACTGAGTCCAACTCTGTCACCTTGGGGAGCATAAATTCAAAAATAGGGCCCACTGGCAAGGCCCCAAACTTCCAAGTTATCTGCCCTGACTACAGTGTCTGGATATCTCCAGAGCCCTCAGGAGCCCTGCTATTGGAGGCAGTATTTACTTTGCCAGTTAATGAGATCCTGCTGAGACGTGCATAAGCGTAACCTCTGGATTGACCTCCCAACTTACTTTGAAGTCTCTTAGCCATATAAACTCATGTCTTTACCTTTTCCTCCTTTTGGTCAAGGTTGTTCTCCAGTTGCATTGCTAATTGGTGCTTGGTGGTAATCCCTCAGTGCCTGGTCCCTGGGAGTTATGTCCCATGCTGGGGGAAGGTAATGCTTTTATATGCTGAGTTTGGCTTAGAGGGAGGCCATATTTGAGCAACAAAGGGACTCTCAAGAGGTAAATCTTAGGCACCTTATACTACTAGGATAAGTTTCCACTTCAAAAGTAAAGTTTCATAAGTACATTCATCAGTATGAAGGGCCTCCCAATGGACCATCCTCCTTCACTAGTCATTGCCCCTGTACTCAGGGGATTGTTGTTCTTCCATTAGAGAATGTGGCAGAGCTCCCCAGGATGGGAATCCGATATTCATTCGGTTATTGTGTGAATCTCTACCCACTGTTACAATGTACCATGAACTCCTGAACACATTTATATGCCTTTTATGTATGCCCCAGAACCTTCTCCCATGTACCCCCATCACTGACACCCAGCACCAATGATCCTCCTCTGTCATGGTTGTAACCCTTCTGTGATCTGAAACTTCTTCAAAAATGAAGCCAACAAAATAACCAAATACAATTAATAAGAAAATGAAATAATAATGATAGTTTTAAAAATAAATAAAATTTAAAAATTTATAAAAAATTTTTAAAAGTTGTAATAATAAAAAATAATGAAAAAATATTTTTAAAAATTTTTGACATTATGTCTTTCTTCACTGTAAGATCTGTTGTCTTGTATGTACAGTGACATTTTCTTCCTTTTATTCAAAGTCTTCTTTGAAGATTTTTTTTTAATTTTGTCTTCAAAGAAGTTTTAGGTTACAGAAGAGTCATATACAGAATACAGGGGATTCCCATATACCCAACATCCTCCCCCTTTTCCCTTTTCCCCTATTAATAACATTTTATATGAGGATGGTACATTTGTTATAATTGATGTACAAATATTGAAGCATAGCTACTAACAATCAAGAATGGTTTACACTATGGTTTACATTTTGGACCATACACTTTTTTGTCAATGGCAACCACCAGGCTTCACTCCTTGAAGAACAAGATTCATAGTAACTAGCAACAACATAGAGGGCTTGACGTACTGGTCGGTCCTCCTCTATTAGGCACTGCCTATGCACTTGAGACTCCTGCCCCTTTATTTGAGAACATAGCAGGACTCCCCAGGATGGGAGTCCAATACCTTCCCGCTCATTATGTGGGTCCCCACCCACTGATACAACACACTATGACAAGATGAACACTCACACACTCTCTAGAAACCTGCCCAGGTGTGCCCAGTATCTAATGCTCCCCCACATCCAGCACCCTAAACCAGTAACCCTTCCCTGCCATATTGCCAAAAGAACATTTAGTGGAGAGGCATGATAGTGGTACAATGATATTATTGGGTTATGTGGTGCTGGTTTTTCAGGGGACTAGGGTGGGGAGGGTTGCGGAAGGGAGCAGGTGAACTCTGGGGATTTGCAGGTATGTGGTTGAACATAGGTTATTAATAATGGTAGTGATACCAAACCAGCACTGAACTCTTTATCTTTGGTTTTATTTATTTTTGCATAATTATTACACATTTGCATTTTATTTTTCATTAAAAAATATAATCTTTTTCAGTCATAATCTAAATACCATGAACCATAGCCATTTTAAACATACAGTTTGATAGGTTCTGACAAATGTTTACACTGCTGTTACCATCACTGCAATCGAGATATGGTACATTTCCATCTCCCTGAAAGTTTCACTGTTCTCTTTCGCAATCAGTCTCACAGCTTCTCCCCAGAAACTTCAGCCCCAAATAACCACTAGTAAGCTTTCTGTCAAGAGACATTGGTGTTGATTTTCTAGAGTTTTATATAAAAGGATAAAGCAGTAATAGGGTCTTTTGTGTTTGACTTCTTTCACTCAGCATAATGTAGTTCCATGCATCAGTAGTTATTGGATGCATCAATAGTATATTTATTATTGTTGGAAAGCATTTCATTGTATGGCTACACCACAATTTGATTATCAATTCTCTGCTGACAAATTAGCTGTACCTGGTTTTTGGCTATTATAATTAAACATGCTATGAGCATTCTAAGTACAAGTTTTGATAGACATAGGTTTTGCTTTCTCTTACCTAAGTAAGAGTGAAGTTGACAGTTCATCTGGTCAGTATATGCTTAACTTTTTCAAGAACCTGCCAATTGTTTTCTTAGGTGGTTGTACTATTTTACATTCTTATTAACAATACATATGTGTTCCAGTTGCTCCATATCCTTGCCAAAATTCGGAATTGTTACTCCTTTTAATTTTAGCCATTCTAATGCTATCTCATTGAGGTTTCAATTTAGCTATACTAGGTGTTTCTCATTATTGTTTTAATTTGCATTTCCTTGAGGACTAATGATGTTAAGAATCTTTTCATATGTTTAGTGGCCATTCTTCTTTGGTAGTGTTTTGATTTTTTTATTCCCATTTAAAACTTTGGTTATTTTTCTTTATATTATTTAGTTGTAAAAGTTGCTTATATTTTATGTAAATCTTTTTTCAATTCTTTGTAACAGAAATACTTTCTTCCAACCAATAACTTAATTTTATATTTTCTTAATTTCAAAATTTTCTTAAATTTCAAAGATCAGAAATTTTTAATTGTGATGAAGTCTCACGTATCAATTTTTGTCATTTTATGACTTGTGCTTAGGAATGTGCACATGTACTTTAAGACATCTTATGTAAGAAATATTTTGCCTACTCCAAGGTTGCTGTGGCATACATGGCTTTGCATTTTCTCCCTCAACCCTTTCAGTTCTTTTCCCTTCCCCAAATTGCAGCAGCATTCCTGAGTTGTTAAAAAGTTTCAGGAACTGGTTATGAACTGGTGACCAATCCGCAGATCTTGGACTAGAATATTTAACCTGTTTTTCAGGAAGCCTGCTGCGGTTATCTATTTTCTCCAAACTGCCTGATCACCCCTGTATAAACCTTTCTACCATTTTATAACTTCCACCCTGATGAAAACATCTGTTCCTTTAGGATAAGTTTCCTGTAAAAGTCACACACATGCCCTGAGTACCTTGATAAGTATTGCCAAGTTAAGTACTTTTGGTTCTTAAACAATACACTGCATTCTTTAGAAGACAGTTCCTACCCATCCCCCCACCCCCCGCCCCCCGCCCCCGTCAGCTGCTCATAGACATGCCCTAAAAGACGCCTCTCCTCCGGCGGTAAGTTCCGGCAATCAAGCTCAGAAAATGCTACCTCGCCTCCCTCCACAGAGGATGAGGACCCCACGTAAGTCCCCTAAATAAATGATCATTACTTATCAAGCTGAGCTTGTCGGAGTCTTTCTTTGATATGAAGTATCCCTATAAGTTCGGTGGAAAGCTGTTGCTTTACATAGTTCCTTACAATCTTCAGGACAGTTGCAAAGATTTTCTTCTATGTTTCCTTTTAGAATTTTTATAGTTTTGCTTTTACATTTCTATGATCTTTTTAATGTCTTAGGAGTAGTGTGGGCTAAGAGTCAATTTTTATATATTTTCATATCAGTATCTAGCAATTTCAGCACCATTTATTGAAATGACTTTAATTTCCCCATTGAATTGCTTTGATATCTTTGTTAAAGATCAGTTGACCATTGTATTAGTCAGGCAAAAGGGTGCTGATGTAAAGTACCAGAACTCTGTTAGTTTTTATAAAGGGTATTTATTTGGGGTAGAAGCTTACAGTCACAAGGCCCTAAAGAGCCCAACTCAAAGTACTGTAAGAGGTACCTTCTCATCCAAAGTCATTTGCCGTGTATTGAAGCAAAGTGGCAGATAATGTCTGCATGGGTTCAGCCTTCCCTCTTCCTCTTAAGGCTCTGTAGTCCCAGCTTCTTCCGATCTCAGCTGTAGGCTGGCATAAGGCTCATCTTTCTTCCCAACTCTCATTTCTTTCCGGACACAGCTGCTCTGGTCTCTCCAGAAGGTCAGGTATAGACTATCAGGTTCATCTCTCTTCCCAGGGCCTCTGCCATATCTAATGAGCTGTCTCTCTTCCTCTGTGTTCTTCTTCTCTGTTTGTCTACTTCCGTGTGAGAGTCTGTTTAAACAGCCCACCAAGGGGGCTGGGACTCAATGGTGACTCACACTCTAATGACGTGGTTGAATCACAGCCCTAATCTTAACATAATTTAACCAGTCATCTCCGCAGAATCTAATACAATCAAAGGGTTATCATGCACAGAGGAACAGACCAGCTTACATACATATTGAAATATCTTTTTTTGGAATTCATAAATAATATCAAACTGCCACAACCATGTATGAGTGAGTTTATTTTTGGGCTCTCTTTTCCATTGATCTATAGGTACACCCTTTTTCAAGTACAGCACTGTCTTCATGTCAAAGCTCCTATGTACTGGAGCTTTACAGTGTTAGTGTTAATGCTCCAAGTTTGATCTTTTGCTTTTGTGGCAGTTTGTTACTGTTTATGAATTCCAAAAATAGATATTGGATTATGTTTGTAAACTGTTCTGTTACTCTTGGCATAATAGAGTGTATTGGATTCAGGAGTTTCACTTTTACTTGATTAAATTAAGATTGGGGCTTTTGATTGAGCCATGTCAGTAGGACGTTGAGTCCCCATCCCCTTGGTGGGGAGGAACTGACAGAGAAAATGACATGGCAGAATAGAGAGTTGGAGTTTATTTTGACGCTGGAGCCCCAGGAAGTAAATACACAGGAGAACACAGAGAAGCAGAAACGTGAGGAAAGAGAAAAGGCTCCATAGACACGGCAGAGACCCCGGGAAGAGAGCGAGCCTGAGAGTCTACAGCTGACCTTGTGGAGAGAACAAAGCAGCTGAGCCAGGATAGGAATTAGCCCCAGGAGAGAGAAAAGACTTATCCCAGCCTATAGCTGATATTGGAAGAAGCTGGGACCATGGAGCCTTAAGAGGAAGAGGAAGGCTTGAATCCTTGCAGACATCGGTAGCAATCTTGCTCCAACACGTGACAACAGACTGGTGAGGGAAGTAACTTACACTTTATAGCCTGGTAACTGTAAGCTTCTACCCCAAATAAATACTTTTTATAAAAGCCAACAGATTTCTTGTATTTTGCATCAGCACCCCTTTGGCTGACTAATAGAGCTTTCAACACTGTTGTTGCTATTCTAGGTTGTGTATATTTCTATATGAAGTTTAGAGGTATCTTGTCAATTTCCTCAAGAATGCTTTCAATTGTTTTGATTATCATTATAGCTAAAGATCAACTTTTTGGGACAATGACATTTTCTGGCCATGAACAGAATAGGTTCTGCCAAAATTTGATGAGCACTTAAGACCAAAAAAATGAAGCAGGCCACTCCATAGAACAAAATAGTAACCCTTTTATTAGGAACTTACAATCCAAGAAACTGGTCCCTGCAGGGCATTCAGAGTAGCATACCATGATACCTAAGAGGTTACAGGGCATTATGTAGGGCAAGAATAAGGAAGGCAAAGAGCCATGTTGGGATTTGCAAGATTGTAAAATGTTTCTTTCAAGTTACTGATATGAAGCAGGAGTGGTTCTAGTACAGATAGCTATTGTGCTTAGGAGTGAGTACATGTACTTTAATATGACTTTACAGGTTTGTATTTGTTTTGTTTTGTTTTGTTTTTGGTCTTATCTGGCAGTTCATGGCTTTTCTGGTTTATGGCCTCACATTCCACCCCTCAAAAAAACCACCCTTACATTCTACATGCCCCTTTTCCCAAATGTCCCTGAGCAGTCATTGAGGGGCATATCTGGAGGCAGAATATACAACAATATAAGACACACATACTAATACCTATGCCCGCTAATGTCAACAGGAAAAATTTGTAAAGCAGATCTCCAAGCCCCAGATTAAAAAGCAATACTGTCCAAGGCATTCCATCTCCAGGAGAAGTCGGCAACTGTCCACACAGCCAGAAGGTGGTCTGGTTATGAGATGCAGCCACTTCAGTTGCCCATTTCAGGAATTCAATTCCTTCTGTTGTAAAAAATTAGAAATATTAACTTAAGGACAAAATACAATATATTTAGTAAGAACTAACATGGGGAAGTCACTATTGTTCAGTAATATGCAAGTTACAGGCCTCTCTCCTGACAAGATAGTTCCCAACATTGGCTTCTTTCCCTGGGACGTGTACCAGCCTTTAACCCCCAAGGGTTCTATGGCATAGGTAGGCATTATATAAAGGAGTCTGTGTATTAAGCCATAGTAGGAGTGAAACTTCTATATAGGAGGCTGTCTAGAAACTAGAACCAAGGGGACCTTCTACATATAAAATAGGAGTTAGAGTTATTGCTAATTCTTTTTCCTGTCCCCAAGGAATAAGAACACCTAACCACTTGGGTGGTGTTTTCCAGCACAGGCCCCACAGAATTTGGTGGGTGCCTTTAGTACAGCCTTTGGCAATCTCAATACAAGCCACTCTACTGTTATAATTGG
The DNA here is from genome assembly GCA_026826555.1 of Tolypeutes matacus. Classification (NCBI taxonomy): domain Eukaryota; kingdom Metazoa; phylum Chordata; class Mammalia; order Cingulata; family Chlamyphoridae; genus Tolypeutes; species Tolypeutes matacus. Next base: position 3,050,775 of record JAKSZT010053946.1, on the reverse strand, counting down.
ATGAATACTTTGTTCTGATGTTACTTCTAATCTTATTGCTGATGGTGTGGACATCTGGGTCCTGAAACACTTGTCTGTTATGGTTTGTCCAGTTGTTGGTGCACTATTTATCAACCAAATTGCTTCCTGTAAATGAGATGCTCACCTATGTAATGAGTGGTTGGGAGATAACTGCTGTAGCTGTTGTTTCAATATACCATTTTTATTTTCTATCAGGCCAGTAGCCTGGGAGTTGTATGGCAAAGGAAAATGCCAGGCAATTTCTCTTTCTTGCACCCAGTTCTGGACATGGTGACCTGTAAAACGGGTGCTTGGTTGCTGTCAAGTGTTTTGAGTATCCATACTTCCAGGAAAACTGCTCAAATTGTTGAATATGAGTCCTCATATTGTGGAAGTTGGATTCACTCATCAGCATCCTTTCTTTATTGCTGGCATGGATAGTGTAGGGGAGTTCAGAGTCTCTACATAGTAACTGGTCCCAATAAGTTATGAAACTCCTCAGGGAGTGGTTTAGAATGAAGAGAACTCCAGTGTTGTAAATGACATTTTTGAAGTGTGCTAGCCTGTGCACAAGCACTTTTGGGCCAAATACAAGTGTCTTTGACCCATCCCTGTAATGGCAAAGGTATTCTCACAATTATTGGCAAAGTCATTGTTATAGGCTGGTTTCAAGATATACTGCTAACACTTGTTTTTCAGTAGGACTAAATTGTTGCTCTGTTCCTTTCCATACCTGGGAACAGAACCTGAGTGGTACTCGATTAACATTTTGTTTTTGCCACAGGCACTACTAGAACCCTTCTCAATAGCTGGCAACTTCCAAGTTACAAGCTTGTCTTGTTGATAAAGTACCTAGGGACTGGAGCTATTTTACAGTTAATTTTGCTTGTTGGAATGCTTGCTCAGCCTCAGAGCCCCAATGCCACTGAGCCCCCTTTTTTAATCAATCTATATAAGGGTTGAAGTATTTGAGCTAGGTGGGTACAAAAGGTCCTCAGTAATTTGATAAGCCTATAAAGACTTGCAGTTCCTTAACAGAACAGGGAGTTGAACAGATTTGTACTTTATCTATGACCACTGCCAGAATGACCTTTGTCTTACCAGACCAAACCACTCCTAGGATCTAGGCCCCTAGATTTTGGCATAATTGATGGCTCATCCTTGGCTCGTTAAAAGGCACTGTAATGGCGGGGCTTCCTTTTCTAGAGAGGGAATACTGCCATTAAGCCTAATATCATCAATTTAGTGAAACATAGCAACATTTGGTAGTGTTTTCCATCTTACTATATCAGCTGCCACCACTCCATAATGGAACTCTCCTAACTGGACCAATAAGTATTGAGAAGCATCGCAATATTTGGCACTGTGGCATGAATAAGAGAAACAACCTTATTTAATTCTCATTAATCAACTGTTGTTCTACCATCAGGTTTTTTTTATACCCGCCATATAGGACTATTAAATTGGCTCTGTACTGGCTGCATGATCCCCACTCTGGCTAGTTCCTGTAATGTTTCACTGATTTCAGCATGTCCACTCGGGAGACAATATTATTTGGTATGGGTGACCCTCCTGGGTGGAGGCAGGTACACTGAGGATGAGCCAGTAGTATCCCATATAATAGATTTCACGATGCAGATGTGAAGGCAAAATTCACCAGTGGTGGTTGCAAGATCTAGGTCTTGTAAGACATTCACCCTTAATATATATTTGGGAATGGAAGAAACACATACAATATCCTTTGGGGGGTGAAGCTCCCAATCTACAATATAAGGGTAATTTGTACTACACACATGGCTTTCCTCCCATACCCATCTATCATCTTTAAAGGCCCATTAAATTGGGAATTCCCATACATGAGTGTGCATTCTGCTCCACTATAATAAAAGGTACAACATGCAAACTGTTGGAGACCAATGAATAGCCATCTCTACATGAGGCCTCTGATCACCTGCTGTCACCTGTATTTGCAGGTGACTGTGGCCCCACCCTAGTCTTCAGGGTTGGAAGTAGCCACTCCTTATGCCAGACTCACTTTCCTGGGGGTGCTGTGGGAATGATAACCAGTGGCGCAGATTTAGACTTAGGCAGAGGCTGCTATCTTTTTTCCTTAGGCAGCTTTTTCCAGAGTCCTACTAATACAGAATTAGTTGTTTTTTTTTGTTTGTTTGTTTTTGTTTTTTTTTTACTATTGTGGTGCCTGAGGCAATTAAACCAGCCCATATTAGTTTATGGGTTACATATTCAGGCGCCCTCTAGTCCTTCCCTTTTAAGGTCTCTTTGATTACTTTCCTTACCCCTTTCAACTATAATCTTTCCATCTCACTCAAGTCTGCTATTGCCAGGACACCCAGTGAATGGCCTGGCCAACTAGTGGGCTGAGAAAAAGTACTAATGTCCCATACCAAGCTGGAGAGGTGGTTTGGAAGATTTTATACTTTATGTGAGCTGTGAATAGTTCATCATCATGTCCATGAACATGTTCACATGCTGCATGCTTCGTTCACAATTCTCTGGCTACATCCTCTAATTCTTCCATAAATGACAATTTACCTATTGTGGATGCCATATACCACTCATTAGGCCAGGCCAATTTTGCAGGTAAAACACACCATACTAATAAATTTTGAATGTCATTTGGTCTTAGCCATACCTGGTAAAGATGTTGATAAAGAGAGGGATCTGCAGTTATACTATCCATTTTTGCCATTTCCATGACTGAAAGCATAATACCATCTCCCTCTATGTACCATAATTTTAGCAAACAAATGGTTATGCTCTCTCAGCCTTTTTGTTTAAACTTTTCTGCTAATTCTACTAGTTCTTTGGGAGTATACTCCCTCATTACTGTTTGCTTCTAACTGGGGTCTCTTTCCAAGGGTCATGGGATCCCTGGTTGCTTTCATTTTTGTAGTTATTAACAGCCTAGCTTGTTTAAGGTAGTCTTCAGTTTGAATTCCCTCCTCCCACTCTCCCTTTTCTGCACTCTCCTGGGGATCCCACAACTTTGGATCACATCCTTCCCCCTGGGAAGATGCCACTGTAGCATCCTCTGCCTGTGCATTTTCACAATTTTACAAGCCATTACTTCTATTGTCCCTCTTGAATTTGTACTTTTTTTGCTAATACGTTAGCATTGTTGGAACATGCTAACCTAATATACTTTTCTAGAGTTAAAGCCTCTTCTAACCTCTGAACTTCAACTACTGCTTTTAATTAGGTTTCTGTACCATATCTAACTGCCCATAACAATGGCCATGTGGTGGCAGCAATTGTTTCTTTTCCTAATTTTCATTTGTCCCTCCCCCCACCAAAATTTCCCTTCAGGATAAATAACTCTCTGGCTGGTGTTTTCAGGGCGTCCCCATACTCATGCCCTGGGCCGAACTGTTCCAGAAAGTCGGCTACCTACCCCCATATACTAGAAGTTGGCCACCCCAGGATTGCCCCCACCAACTGCAACATTGTGTCTGCATATTCACATTTCTGTCAGCTTGTTTCCTTTTTCTATCTTCTGGTTGGGTTGTCAATTGGCCATCTACAGAATAGATACGTCTAAGAATAGTTTCCACCAAAGTTTGATAGGCACTTAAGAGTGAAAAATGAAACAGGCCACTCCATATAGCAAAATAGTAACTTATAGGCCAGGAAGCTGGTCCTGGGAGGTCGCAGGATGTTCAGAGTAGTGCTCTGCTCTGCCCAAGGGTTACAGGGCAGAGTTATATTGGACAAGAACAAGGTAGACACAAAACCCAAGGTGGGATTTGCAAGATAATAAACATGATAATAAACATGTTTCTTTGAAGTTATTGATATGTAGCAAAAGTGGTTCTAGTATTTATGGCTTCTCTTGTTTATAACCTCACAGGCATAATAATGATATTGTTTCTTTCAATCCAAGAGAATGGCATACATTTCCATTTATTTAGGTCTTTAATTTCTTTTAACATTATTTTGGAGCTTTCAGTGTATATAGGTTCTGTGCATATTTCGCTAAATACAACCCTAAGTATTTCATGATTGTGGATTCTACCATATAGGGAAATAGATTTTTATTTAATGCTAGTAAATAGACATAGATTTAATTTTGTGTACTGACCTTATATCCTGTGATTTTACTAAACTCAATTATTAATTCTAGAAGCTTTTGTTGTAGATTACTTAGCATCTTCTAGGTAAAAGTTTATGTTAATTATAACTAAAGAGTTTTATTTTTCCTTTATAATATGAAATACTTTTATTTTTACTTCTTTCCTTATTGTACTGACTTGAATTTCCAGTACAATGTTGGATTGAAATGATGAGAATGCACATGCTTACCTTGGTCCTGTTCTTAGGGAAATAATTCATCTCTCAAAATTATGATTATAGCTGTTGTGATAGTTTGAAGTTTACTTTATGAATCTCAAAAGAAAAAGATTATGTTTTTGAACTAACCCATTCCTGTGTCTGTGAGACTTTTTTTTTTTGACTATATCAGTGAGGCATGCCTCAGGTTGAGTCTCCACTCTCTTACTGTTCCTGATCAAAAGGAGACACAGAGAAACAGACACACAGGAAAAAAGGAACTCTGCCATTTTTGACCCTGCAATATCAAAGGAGGACCTGTGGATCCCTCGCAGCCAATGCTTAAGCACAAATCCCCTAAGAGGCTGAGCCCATGGAGCAGTTCAAGTTTGAGGAGACGAGCCCAGGCTGAACAGACGACCCATTTGCCTGATAGCTCATAGCTGAATTCAGGAAGAAAGTGGAATAGCAGAGACTGAGAGATGAGTCCTGGTAAGAGACAAGCTGGGCTCTGAGAAACTGTGAGCCTGGAGGGAATGGCAGAGACCTGGGCAGAGATTTCCCACCACCTTGTTTCACCATGTAGCAGCTAACTTAGGTGAGAACGGATCTGTGATGGTGCATTGATTTGGACATTTCACGACCTCAGAACTGTAATCCCCTTTTAAAAAGCCAACACATTTCTGGTACTTTACATCAGCAGCCCTTTGGCAAACTAAGACAGCCATGGATTATTTGGCTGATGACCTTTAACATGCTGAGGATGTTTACTTCTATGAGCAATTTACTGAGAGTTTTTTATCAGTAAATTATGTTACATTTTGACAAAAAATTTTGTTCTGTATCTACTGATATGATCACCTGAATTTCCTCATATTCTGTAAATATGACAGATTACATTGATTAATTTTCTAAAGTTAAAGTAGTGTTTTATTCTTGGGATAAACCCCACTCATTCAGGATGTATTATCCTTTCAATATATTATTGAATTCAATTAGTTAATATTTTATTAAGGATTTTTTTTTCTGTATTCATGAGAGATAGTGGTTTGCTGTTTTCTTTTCCTTGTAATGTCCTTGCCTAGTTTTGTTGTCAGAGAAATACTGGCCTCATAGAATAAGCTGGGAAGTGTTTTCTTCTCCTGCATATTCTCAGAGTTTGTGTAACATTGATATTATTTCTTCCTTAAAGGTTTAGTATAACTTATCAGTGAAGTCATCTGGACTTGGATTTTTCTTTTAGGTAAAAATTTTAATAACAAATTCAGTTATCTAGATTCATATTTTCTTTCTCCTATCTCAGTTTTTATCATATGTATTTTTCAAATAATAGGTCTGTTTCATCAAAATTTTTTGACATGGAGGTATTTATATTTCTTTCCTATATCGACAATGTCTGCAGGATGTCCGGAGGTATTTCATTTTCCATTACTAATATTGGTAATGTGATTATTTTTTATTTTATTATTTACCAGTATACCTAGAAACTTATTAATATTTTGATCTTTTATAAGAAACATTTATTTTCATTTGTTTTTCTTTGTGTTTTGTTTCACTAATTTTCAGTCTCATCTTCATTATTTACTTTTTTCTGCATACTTGGAATTTATTTGCTTTTCTGTTCTTTAGAACACCCAAAGATGGAGGATCAGATAATTGATTTGAAATTTTTCTTTTTTCTACTAAGAGAGTTTACATCTATAAGTTTCCTCTAAATACTGCATTATTAGCTGCATCTCATGAAGTTTATAAATGATTTTTCATTATTATTTAATTCAACATATTTTTACCCATGTATTCTTTTGGAGTGATTTGTTTAATTTCTAATATATGTGTCTTTAATGTATGTTTTATTGTTGTTGATTCTAATTTAGTCTTGTTGTTCTTACAGAGATTACTATGAATGAATTCAAACTTTTGAAATCTATTGATACATTTATGCCTTAACATATGATCTGTCTTAGTGAACTTTCCCTGTGAGCTGGAAAGGAATGTGTTCCATAAATATCAATTTAATTAGGTCAAGTTGGGTAACAGTACCATTTAGATGTTGTGTATCTTTACAATTTTTGCCTAGTTGTTCCATCAATTACTGAGAGAGCTATGTTAAGTTTTCCAACCGTGATTGTGTATTTGTCTATTTCTCCCTTTTGTTCTCAGATTTTTTAAAGTATTTCAAAACTATTAGGTACATCTACATTTATAATTGTAATATCTTCCTGACATGCTAAACTTTTATCATTATTAAATGTCACTTATGTCTCTACTAATACTCCTTCCCTTGAAGACTATTTTTGGATATTATTCTTGCTTACAATTTATATAGCATGACTCTTTTTCTCATTTACATTCAACCTATTTGTGCCTTTGAATTTAAAATGCATGTCTTGTCAACAGCACATACTTTGTTCTTACTTTATTTTGTCCAGACAATCTCTGTCATTTGATTGGAGTCTTTAATTCATATATATTATGTTTATTATGACTAAGGTTGTATTTATGTATACCAATTTGCTTTTGTGCTCTGTTTAACCCATCTGTTGCTACTGTTGTTAGTATTCTCCCATTCTCCTATTTTTCCTGCCTTTTTTGTTAATTAATATTTCATTATACTCTCTTGAGTCAACTGGCTTTAAAATTATATCACTTTTTGTTTTTTTAGTAGTTGGTCTATAGCAGCAATTCTCAAGGTGTGGTTCTCAGATTGCTGGGGTTCTTGTACTTATTTCAGGGAGTCCATAACATCAAAATTATTCTCATAGGGAAGCGGCTGTGGCTCAATCAGTAGGGCTCCCGTTTACCATATGGGAGGCCCCGGGTTCCGTTCCCGGGGCCTCCTGGTGAAGGCAAGCCCGCCCGCACGGCATGGTTAGCTGACCCAGCGAGCACAAGCAGCAAGGGGGGGATAAATGAATAAATAAATAAAATCTTAAAAAAAAAAATTATTCTCATAATAATACTAACATGTTATTATTATTTTTCACTGTGTTGAAATTTTCATTGATGTTGCAACAGCAATGGTAGTTAAAACTACTGGCTCTTTAGAATGAATCAAAGCATGTAACACAACTCTAATAGTAGTCATTTTATTCTTCACTATTAGTCAGTCAAAAGGGTGCTGATGCAAAGTATCAGAAATCTGTTGGATTTTATAAAGGGTATTTATTTGGGGTAAAAACTTGCAGTTACAAGGCCCTAAAAAATTCAACTCAAGATACTATAACAGGTACTTTCTCACCCAAGTCAGTTACCATGTGTTGAAGCAAGATAGCAGACAATCTCTGCCTGGTCTCTCCTTCCTTCTTCTTAAGGATCCATGGGCCCAGCTTCTTCTAGTCTCAGCTGTAGGCTGGCAAAGGGCTTGTCTTTCTTCCCGGGGCTGCAGGATCAAAGTTCTTGTCTCTTCCGTTTCATGACAAAGTTCTATCCTCTGGCATCTATGAAACTCTTTCTCTTTTCTCATGTATCTTCTTCTTGAGGGAGTGTCCATTTATATAGCCCACCAAAGGAACAAGGACTCAACCTTGAGTTATACTCTACTGACATGGTTGAATCAAAGCCCTAATCTTAACGTAATTTAATCAAAGACATCTCAGCTGAATCTAATACAATCAAAGGAGATCACACCCAGAAGAACAGACCAGTTTACAAACATAATCCTTCTTTTTGGAATTCATAAATAATATCAAACTGCTACAACTACCAAGAACTCACTGGAAAATGAAGCCAGTTTCACTTAAGATGGCACTTTATAAATCCAAAAATTATTAATTATATTAAATCTCCACCTTGATTTGTGGTTTCTTAATATTCTTCATGAAAAAAAGTAAGTATATAACAAATATTTTTGCAATAGCCAAAAACTGTAATCAGTCTAGATGTCCTTCAATAAGTGAATGGTTAAATAAATCATGGTACATACATATGATGGAATACTACTGAACAATAAAAAAGAATGAATTATTCATACACATGACAATTTGAATTAGTTTCCATAGAATTATGCTCAGTAAAGTAGCCAATCCCTGAAAGTTAAATATTGTATGATTCCATTTATATAACATTTTCAAATAACAAAATTTTAGAAATTAAAAGACAGACTAGTGATTGCCAAGAATGAACAGCAGGGGTACTTGGAGGGAGGTGGGTGTGATTATAACAGTTCAATAAGAGGGCTTTCTTAGTTGACAGTACTATTCACTATCTTATCTACACACATGATAAAATTTTATAGAACATAATGCACATACACAGCACACATACACACACACACATAAAACACAGAAAATAGTACAAGTAATACTGGGGAACTCTGAATAAGATCAGTGAGTGGATCGAATTAATTTTGATATCCTGATTGTGCTATTTTACTATAGTTTTATAAAATATTACCAATGTGGGAAACTGGATAAAAGTAACATGGGATCTATATGTATTTTTTTCTTAGAAATGCATGCAAATTTTTTCTCAATAAAATTCCAATTAAAAATGTAAAGTTTACATAGAGCATTTTTCCTGCATACAAATATAGGATGGTTGTCTCCAGGAAAAACATTTGTATAATTATTTGAATTACAAGCTTAGCTAACCATTTTTTTCACATGAAAAACCGTTTTTTCTTAAAATAAGGCATGATAGACAATTTTGTTTATTTGGGTTTGGGTATTTGGAAGACATTACTCAAAAATGAATAATGCAAGCCTGTCATTTCAAGGAAAATAAGTGATAGTATTGGCTGTACAGATAAATTTTTAGCTTCCAAGTGAAAATTAAATTTTTGAAAACTTATAACAGCCACTCTGAAATTGACAGCTTCCTATTATTTAAAGATTTTCCTGATGAGATCAATGGTGATAATAATGCATGCGATTTTTTTATATTCTACAATAAAATATTTCAACATTTAGAAAATTTGCATCATTCAGCAACCCAATATTTTGCCGTTCACCACTGTATCATGTTGCAAATTCATGCATGGATAAAATATTTATTCAATGTATAAGATAGACCAATGAATTTTTAAAATTTCCTTGTTATGGTTTCAGGTTTGACTTTGCAATGGACGCTCAAGACACTATCACTTGGCTGAGTTTTGGTTTTTATCAAAAAATAAGTACCAAAATTATATGGAAAAAAAGATATTAAATTTGTCATGACTTTCCAACTTTGTATCTATGAAGGCAAAATTTCCTTTATATAGATCAAACAAAAAATCTATTGTAACAGATTGGATAAAGTAGCAGATTTTAAAATCCAGGTCTCTTCTCTATTAAGAAATTTAGAAAAATGTAAATAATGTCACTCTTCTCACTGTTTTTTGTTATAGAAACTTTAGTTTTTTTTCATTTAAATTGTATTTTTACATTAGGAAGTAATGTGTTCATTATTCTTATTTTGAAGGTAATTGATAAGTAAATAGGTTTTAATTATCTCAGTCTTAGTTTCCAGTAGAGTAAATTTAATAGGTTTAACTCACATAAAAACTGTAATTTTGAAATAATTTTTAATTTAAAAAAATCTAATGCAATACAGGCCAAACTCTTGCAAAAAATGCTATAAATTAATTAATAGAAAAATATCATGCATTTAGGTTATGAAACAATGCCAAATTCTACATATGTGTCTAAATGCATTCTTTAAATGTCAGTACTTAACTGGTTTCTGTGAAAAATACACTGAGTAGCACTGGCCTGTGTATACCTACAAAATACAGTAAAATTTACCAGGTAAAAAAGCTTTACTTCATACTTTGTGACATGTAGTGAACATTGTTTCTAAGAGTTTCATCTGGCATCCAGTCATATGGTCTGACTTTAACCAAAATTATCATTGAATTTGTTATTGTCCATCTGAAAGAGATGATGTTAAATCAATCCAAATTCATCTTATAATTAGACTGCCCTTTGAGGCTTGTGTTGCTCTTCTGAGTGTTTTAGGAGTCTGTAGGAAATAATTATATTTTTAAAAAATCAATGTGTGTGATTTAGCACTCATATTTATTAAGTGCAGAGTGGCATTTTGCAGGGATATTTTATGATCACAGTATGAGAAACATTTCATTAAGCTATGTTTGCATTAATTTAGTGGTTAATAGCATCTCAAATCAAGAGCACTAGATGAGCCGAGACCTCAAAGGTCTTTTTTTCCTCCCATTAGCAATGGCATCTCCATTTCCTTTCTATAAAAATTCACTACAGGAAAGTATGTTCTCATTAAAGTAAATATATCTTCCCATTGGTTTCCAAGTTGGGATGTGGAGGCTTATGAAAATAATCAGTTTGGAATAATCTCCATAGTTCTTGTTACCATTGCACATTATTAAAGGAAATAAAATCCTCTTTGTCAGTAATGTGCAACCTCAAGCCAAATCATCAGACATTTCCTACAATAGGTGCCTCAGAAACACTAGTGACAAATAAATTACAGTTAAAATTTGAAGTTCAGAGGTGACCTCAAAGTGACCATAAATTTTCAGTTTTGACCAAAACCCTGAGTAAATTTTCCACTTCAGGTACTATGAAATAGTGATTGTTTTGTCAGCTTTGAATGAATTATAAGCATTCACATGATGTTTCAGAGACTCATCAAAGTAAAGTTCACCTCTACTTCTGGACCTTACCTCCTTTTTCCTTGCCGATGGACCAAGGTTGCTGGTGCGACAGTACTGACTTGTGTATGCATGGGGCACTGAGCCTATTGCTTTGTAATACTATGATTTTACTTTTCCAAGGACTTAGGATATGCAGAGCCTGAATATGACCACAATTGTTTAGCTGATGCTAATTTGAAGCTCTGTAGTGAGGGGTTCCCCTTGGTTGGTTGATAAGTTCCGTAGAAAGAACTTAGTATTATTTAACTGACTCCAGTATAGTTCATCTACATATGATCTGATGATTTTATATATTCTTTTAAAGGTAGAGAGTTTTAACTGAATTTCTTGGAAAGCTTCATTCTTTCAACCAATCTTTACTGAGCATCTACTTTGTACCAGGGATTGAAGTCAGAACAGTGAGAAAAAAAAAACGATAAGGCTCCCTGTCTAAGTTTGACAGACCTGCTATAACAAATACCACAGACTAATTGACCTAAACAACAGGAATTTATAGTCTTCCAGGTTTGGAGGCTAGAAGGCCAGAATCAAGGTTTCAGCAGGATCATGCTTTCTCTGAAGTCTTTAGGGTTCTGGTGCTGGCTTGCCCGCAGTCCATAACTCAATCTCTGCCTCTGTCATATGGCCATCTGTCTCCTTCTGTCTCCTATTCTGTGTCCACATTTCTTCTGTTTATAGGAACCCCAGCCATATTGGATTAAGGCCCACTCTGGTTCAGCTTGGCCTCCCCTTAACCAATACCATCCTCAAAGATCCTGTTTACAAATGGGTTCACATCCATAGGAAAGGAGGTCAGGAAATGAACATGTCCTTGTGGGTGGCATGATTCATTCCATAGCAACATCTCCCCCTCAAAGGAGTTTACACTCTGAGATGCCAACAAAGCAATATATACTACAGAGAAAAATAACACAGGGAAGGAGAATTTGGTGTGCTGAGTAGGAGGGGATACTTTGGCCATAAACTTACACAACTTTTAAAATTCCCTTGACTTTCCCTCATAAATGTCCCATCACCATTTTGTCCCTTTTAATTTCAGGTGGTGGAAATTCACATCTCTGGTCATGGGATCTTGAGCAGCCACTTGATGGAATGGATGATACAATTCTTAAATGCTGAGGGAGTTAGGAATGGTTGGGGTATACATACTGTACTTTGACCAGTGGGAAATAAAAGGGAACAGAGCATATACACCCCCTTTCCTTCCTCTCTCATCTTACTATTCCGATATACAGTTTCACCTTCAGACTATGGTTATACAAGAGAGAGCAGGAAATAATTGGAATTCATAGACTCACCTTTTCTGAAAGTCTCTGAAAATAAGATAAAATCTTGTTATTGTGTGTTAATTTAGAAATGAGCCTTTGTGAAGACAAACAGGTAGCATATGTGAGTTCTATTCTTTTTATAAAATGCACCAAGATATAAATGAGCAAAAATTATTTTAGTAATCATTTGGTTAACACACCACTTGCAGACCCAACTTTAATGACGATTTAAGTCTCTTAATTTATTAGTTATTATTCTTATAAAAGGAAGGAATTAATTTCTGATGCATTAAATTAGTAAAATAAAAATGTTATAAGCAGAGAGTCAAATAAAATATATAAAAGAATAAAGTAAGATAATAAATCAGTAATAAAAATAGCAATAGTAATAAAATAGCTTACACTTACAGTTTTTATATGTCAGGCGTATATATTATATATACATATATATATATTCCTACATATGCACATATTCATATGTAACTTTGAGCTCATGGTAAACCTTTTGAGGATTGCCACCATTTTGTACGGGAAGACACTGAGGCACAGGAAAGTGACATAGCCAGGAAGAGACATTATTTATAAATTAATTAGCATGTTTCCTCTCAAGTTTCCATTTAGATTTAATATTTCTAAAGAACATAAAAGTATTTTACAATATTATACTTTAACAACTACTAAGTGAGATGGAGCACTGCCATCTTTTTCTAAGTGAGAACAGTGTAATAGAATAAATTTAAATCTATTTCAAAAGCAATGTTGCACGTTAAAATCTTGTTCTTGTGGTCACATTTAGATTTGCTAACACTTTTATTACAACTTTCAAACTTGAACTAACTGTATACTAATTGTTTTAATCACTGCAACTTCAAGTTACATGAACTACTTGTCCATAATTAAACAATAAGACATGACAAGTAGTTCCTTTTAGGATGATTATAGGATATCATAATTTCATAATAAACTACAATGGTGTTCTATCTTAATTAGACACATTAATAGATTCTGTACACATTTAATTATCTACTACAGTGATATTCCCATAATTTTAAACAGTTCTGCTTGAATATATTCGGCACTCAAACATAAATTTACTAATGGGGCATAAAGAATAAGTTATCTCTCTACTTTAAGGTGGAAACCATCCAATTATATATGCAATTTCTCATATTTATACCAGTTTATATTTAAATGATTTAATATTATAGATACATAAAGATACAGGTTTATAGAGATTTAAAAGATAAATTCTCATCTACTTCAGCAATCTGGCAGATATTAAAATAGGATTGTGAATGAAATAATATGTACATAATAAATATACTTTATTTGCTTTTTTGTAAGGATTAGTTATATGAGCAATACAGACTATATTAAAGGGTTTATTACATAATAAAAGGTATTTGTTCTAAAACTTTGACTGTAGCAGCTCTAAAAATCTATTATAAATATCTTTTTCATTGTTATAAATCCCCCTTAGCCACTAATCCTCTACAAAACATGTCCAGAAACTTATATCAAGCTCTCATAGCTCTCTATTAAGAGAAATATTGAAAGATGAAATCTTTATCTCACTAAATACATTTGTCAAAATTAGGGTGATAGACCTCTCTACCTTCAAATCATTTCTCATTCACCTCTCCCACTCCAAATATTGATCAGTCCCATTAAGCTTTTGTTGTTAAAAATTGGACATGGCAGCATAATTCACAATATCCAAACGGTAGAAACAACCCAAATGTCCACTGACAGATGAATGGATTAAAAAATGTGGTATGTCCACATAAGGGATTATAGTTTTTCATAAATAAGAATGAAGTATGGATACATGCTACAAACTGGATGATTCTTCAAAACATTAAGCAAAGTGAAAAAAGCCAGACGCAAAAGGACAAATATTGTATGATTCCATTTATATTAAATATCTAGAATAAGCAAATTCATAGAGACAGAGTGTAAATTAAAGGTTACTGGGAGCTGGGGAGTTATTGCTTAATGGATAAAAAGTTTCTGTTTCTGGTGAAAAAAATTTTATTAAATTTTTTAATAAAAAATTTATTTTTAAATAAACTAGTGGTGGTTAGATGAAAGTCATAAAAGTAATCAATGTCATTCAATTTTATACTTAAAATGGTAAATTTTATATTATGTATATTTTACCATGATAAAAAATTGAAAATATTCAAACTTGGGGATTTCCTCCCCAATTTTGGCTACCACATTACTAATTCAAATTTTTAAGAAAATTTTTTACAGGTTGTTTGCAGTAGCTTCCTAACTCATGGGCCCATGCTCACACAACTATCAGATTTATCTGCTACACCAACAACTATTCAATGTAGTCCATATTTCTCTCACTTTCTTTCTTTCTCTCTCTCTCTGTCACAAACACACATAAACACACACACACACGGTCATGAGAACACACATACGTATGCATTTAGTACTTGGCATTCCACTGTAAGAAAAAGCTTTCCTACCACCATCTATTACTGATATCAGTATGGACTTTGGGATTCCTCAACAAAATGGTTGAACAAATGAGCATGGCCTACATGAGAATGCCTGGTTCCTACAGACTTGCCAGTATAAACTGTTGTAATTCTCATAAAGGTTCACCAATTTGATAGGTGAGAAATGACAGCTGTTTTTAAATTTGCATTTCTCTAATTAAAGAGTAAGGTTAAACTTTTCCTGTACTTAAGGATATTATTATATATTTGTTTAATTGTATATTCATTATTTCTTTCTATTCTTTTCTAACGAACATCTTGTTTATATGTATTCCAATACCATGATAGTTAATTATATATTTTAAAATATATTTTAATGTCTGGTAAGATTAGACACCCTCAAAGATTTCTTTTCAATGTTTTCTTGTCTTTTCTTAAATGTTTGCTCTGTCATATAACCTTTGGAATCGACTTGTTTAGCTCCACGAAAGAGCTTGTTGCTATTTTTATTTGGATTGTATAATATTTATAAATTAGCTTAAGTAGAACTGACAACTTGATGTTGTTTATCCTATTATCGAAAAACAAGACATATCTTTACATTTATACAATTCTAATTTTGTATGTTTCACAAGATTTTTTAAAATGTCCTCATATATATTTATATTTTTATACATTTCTTGTTACTTTTACTCCTAAGAGTATTTTTTCTTATATCCTCTATCATTTGTGTATATAAAAGCTATTGATTTATGCATGTTAATTTTATACCCTGCTACATTACAGTATACTTATATTGTTTGGGTTAGTTTTATCATTGATGTTTTTTTGTGTTTACTCTTATATCATCTACTAATAGAGATATTCTCACTTATTTTCCAATTATTGTTCATTGAATTGTTTTCTCTTGTCTACTAGTATTGGTTAATACTTCCAGGAAATACTGAATAATAATAGAGGTTGTTCCTAACCTTGGTGGAAATATATCTATTGTTTTGCTATTACATAAAATGCTGACTTTAGGACTAAGAAATATATTTTGTATATTTGCATTGTTTCTTTTTCCCTCCATGATTAATCAGTGGTTTGTATATTTTAATAAATTTTTAAAAACAATATTTACTAATGAATTTATTCTATACTTTTTCTGTGCTCTATCACATTAATTTCTGCTTTCATCTTTACTAGTTCCTTCCTTACACTTTTTTTCAATTTATTTTGTTATTCTTTTCTAAATTTTTGGAATGGGAAATTAATTTATTTTCATTCTTTTATTATGATAATACATGTTCGATGATATGACAGTTTCATTATTATTGCATTTTTTCTCTAGGAATTTTTAAATTTATGTTTGTATTTTCCTTCACAAACAAATTTTGTTTAATCAACCTTTAAAAATTTCTACTCGATTGGAAGGACTTTTATTTTTTATAACATTAGTAATTCCTAGTTCAGACTTTGATGAAAATTCTCATCTCTGATCATGGGGTCAGCCACCTAATGGAATGGATGATACAATTCTTAAATGCTGAGGGAGTTAGGAATGTTTGGGGTATACATACTGTACTTTGACAGTGGGAAATGAGAGGGAACAGAGCATATACATCCCCTCTTCTTTCTCTCTCATCTTACTATTCTGATACGCAGTGTCACCTTCAGATGATGATGATACAGGAGAGAGCAGGAAATAATTGGAATTCATAGACTCACCTTTTCTGAAAGTCTCTGAAAATAAGACAAAATCTTGTTATTACATGCTAATTTAGAAATGAGCCTCAGTAAATTCTGAGACTCTCTGAATTCTGAAACTGAGAATTTAAGAATCCTCTCAGTTAGAGGGACTTTTTAAAATAATGTTAGTAATTTCCAGTCCATTGCATTTGCAGTCAGAGAACGTTGTTCAAAATATTTATAATTTTTTAAATTTACTTAGGTTTCTATTGTGACCTAATAAACTATCAATATTGTGACTATTGCATATAATTTTGATAAGGAGGTATACTCTCCATTATCAGTGTATGAAGTTCAATATATATTCATATAAGCTGTGTTTTGAAATACAAATGTTTTTGCTTTTGATGAGGTTCATTTATTTATTTTGTCAATGGAGATTTTCTGTCATATCAAAGAACCATTATTTATTTTTAAACTTGCTGAATCATTGTGTTTTCAAAGTGTCTATGTGTCTTACATACACCCTATAGTTAGGACTTGTTTATTAAGTCAAATTAAAATAGTTGAATCAAGTCCATTCACATTTATAAATATATGTTTGATCTCAATGATATCATATTATTTGTGATAATTATTATGTGTATTACATTATACGTGCATTCTTTTATCTATATTGTGTGATTTCTTTTTATTGTTTAAATCCTTTTGGCATTTATAAAATTTGTTGTTCTTTTCTATTGGTATCTTTAGTTTTTTAACCTGTATCTTTATAGCTTTAATGCCCTTTTCCTCATTTTTTGGCTGATCATTTTACTATCTGGTTTATCAGTATTTAATGGTATTCTTTACCTCCCATCTGTTGCATCAAGAAAGGTATTCCACTTTGCACTTTTCCTTTCTGTCAATTGCATTTCTTCTACTTAGTGAAAGCATAGAAGTCATAACATACCACATTATTCTTTCATCCTAATCTTCAACACTATTGTTTTTTAGATCTAAAATTAATTATAATAAATCTCACCATCTGTATATCCCCCTATTCAATCTTGATTGGCTAAAATTAATTCTTTAGTAGATTGTTCAGTTAAAGCTCACATGGGCTTCATTTTAAATATTAGTCCTGCTCTATTGTTTTTCTCCTCTATGATGCCAATTATATATAAATTAGATCTTCCTTGACTAATTGCTATTTAAAACTTTATAAGTGATCATTTCTACTTCTTTCTTTAGCCTATTTCATTATCTTTGTTGTTTTGCTGCATTTCTTCAATACTTTATTTTAAGATTCCTTTCAAATTCATTCTTGCTTGGCACCCTGTCATTGAATCTTTATTTCTGATATTATTTTGTCTTTTTATTTAATTCATTTCCAAAACTAAACTTTCTTTCATTTTCTTTGTCTTTTTGTATTTTAATTGTTTTCTCAATTTTCAAATATATGATTCACTGTGCCTTTTTAAAAATATCCTGAATAATGTGGTAGAAAATATTTATTTCAGTTCAGAGTGTTGTGATACTGTTTTCTTCTGTTTTATTGTTTTGGGGTGACATATTTCTATCACTTCGTAATGCTTTTATTTTTTTTACTTTTTTTTTTAAATTTATTTATTTTTTATTGTGGGTAAAAGTCAAATTTTTCACAATACATACCAATATTTGTAAAATGATATATAAATATATATGCATATATGTGAATTTGCTTACAAAAATGTTAGATATATATATAGTTTGTTTGTTTGTTTTAATAGGTGCTTAACTTACCTAAATATTACACGGAACCTACAGGGATTCCCATGTTCCCCACCTCCCACACCTCCCACCATATCCCACACAAACATCTCCCACAAGTGTGGCCCATCACCCTCAATGGATTTACACATCCTGGGCCCTTGCCATCAACCATAGACCACAGTTCACATCGTAGATCACACTCTCCCCCACACAGTTCTGAATGGTATGTGCTGATTTAAAATGGCCTATATCCATTGCCACAATGGCACTCAGGACAAACTCCAAATCCCGAAGAAGCACTTGTATTTCAATTGCACATCCCCTCCCTGCCTCGAAAGTGTCCAGTAGCCACTGGCTCCACCTCACTGTTATAATTTCTTCCATTGCTAGAATCACCATATGTGTACAACAGAATATCATCAAGTCCACTGTAGTCCATAGTTCTTCCCCCAGTCCTGAGGGGACTGGGATGGTGATGTCCACTCCACCTCCAAGTGAGAGAGGGATTATATCCCATGGATATGGTGGGTGGGATGATCCTGCCTGCAGATGCAGGCCCTCTCCATTCCCTGGGATGGACGATGCCCATTGTTGTCTCCTCGCCAGGTGACGTGGATGAGTCCATTAAGCTGTAGGGTAGGAGTTGCAGCTCCACCGAGATTCCACGCACACCTGGCACATAGGTAGGCCAGAGGCTCCAGTCTCTGGAAGTATACCTAAAAACTCCAGCATCACATATAGGTTTGAATAGAAGGGACTGATGAACCCTGTGCAGGGAGGGCTTATTTGAGTCCAATTCTGTCACTCTCAGAAGCACAGATTCCAAAATAGAGCCCACCGATAAGGCGTCAGTCTCTGGGGCTATCCCCCCTTATATAGGACCTGGGTGTCTCCAGAGCTTTCAGGAGCCCCTCTGTGTGGGGTGATATGCACTTTGATGTTCTATGAGCTCCTACTGAGGTGTGTGTAAGTGTTACCTCAGGGAGGAACTCCCGACTCTCTTTGAAGTCTCTTAGCCACTTGAACTCATTTGTCTTTACCTTTTCCCCCTTTCATTCAAGGTCTTTTTCCAGTTGTGTTGCCTGTGGCACTTGGTATTAATCCATCGTTGCCAGGGAGGCTCATCCCCAGGAGTCATGTCCCACGTTGGGAGGAAGGTAATGCATTCATATGCTGAGTTTGGCTTAGAGAGAGGCCACATTTGAGCAACAAGGAGGCTTTCAGGTGGCAACCCTTAGGCACCCCATAACACTAAGCTAAGTTTCAGTTAAAAGAGCAAACACTCATAAGGGTAGTCATCAATAAAAAGAACTCATCAATGGGCCATCCTCTTTTGACAGACACTGTCCCTGCACTCAGAGGATGTTGCTGCTCCCTTGGAGAATGTTGCAGAGCTCTCCAGGCTAGGAATTCAGATTCCCTCATTTATTGAGTGATTGTCCACCCACCGTGACCATGCCCCATCCTTTGATTTTTGAACAATTTTGTATATCTTTCATGTATATTCAGATGAACTTTCTCCCATGAATCTCCCCTCCCAGACACCCCCCACCAATAGTCCCATGCAGTACCCATTGTAACCCTTCTGTGATCTAAATCTTCCACGAAGATGTAGCCCATAAAATAATCAAATACACTTAACAGGAAAAAGAAACAACAATGAAAAGCTTACATGCAAGAGACAAACATAAGGAAACTCAGGAAAAAAAAAAAAAAAACCAAAAAGACAAACAAACAATCAAACAAAAAACAAAACAAAACAAAATATAATTAGCAGATTGGGACATTCAAAAAAATGGGGAAAAAAGCAAAAGAAATGCCTTTTAAAATAAAATATATATATATATATATATATATATATTCTTTTTTTCCTTTTATCACTGTGTTATCGGATGTCTGGTGTGCCGTGACACCTTCCCCCTCTCAATCCCCAGTGTCTCCCAAATTTTCACTTAATTTTCAAAGAAGTTATAGGTCACAGCAAAGTCACACATGAAATACCAGAGTCTCCCAGATACCAAACCACACCCCCCTTCCCCACCCCATATTAAACCCCCCCCTTTTTTTGGATGTTAGCATTGTTATAACTGTTATACAGATAGCAAAACATAGCAACTAAACATTGTCAATGATTTACAGTATAGTTTACCATTTAGACGATACAGTTTAATAAGTTTTGATGATATTTATCATGTCCTGTTTCCATTACTGTAAAGTAATGAAAAACCTTTCCCATGACCACTAAATACCCCATTAGATCTTAACTGTTCCTTCCTCCCCAACCCCCTGGGGCATATGACACTCCCTAGTCTTGACTCATGGAATGTCAAGATTCATAGTTACATGCCCTGGGTATTTGAACCTGCCCTTCCTAATCCACTCACCTGTCAATGCTGCACCACCAAACCCAGTAATATCACTACCCATCTGTCCTATCCTTCAATATGCAACTATACACTATCCCTTTACCATATATTATGTCCATATAGGGATGGCTCAAAGCCAGCTCTTCTCTTTCTCTCCCTTGTTAACCTATCTTTCAGACAATGGTTCTCAGAGACTGCTCACTTTCCTCAGTTCAAATCAGTGAGGTCATATACTGTTCATCCTTCAGTGCCTGGCTTGCTTCATTCAACATAAGGTCTTCAAGATTCATCCACGTATTTCCATGTGTTAGCACTTTATTCCTTCTTACAGCTGAATAATATTCCATTGTGTGTATGTATCTCATTTTGCTTATCCATTCATCTGTTGATGGGCACCAGGGCTCATTCCAACTTTTGGCAATGGTGAACAATGCTGCTGTGAACATTGGTGTGCATATATCTGTTTGTGTCTTTGCTTTCAGTTCTTCTGGGTATATACCCAGCAGTGGAATTGCTGGATCATACGGAAGATCTATTGTTAGTTTTCTGAGGAACCGCCAAACTGTCCTCCACAGTGGCTGGACCATACCACAGTCCCACCAGCAGTGGATGAGTATTCCTATTCCTCCACATCCTCTCCAACATTTGGTGTCTCCTGTTTTTTCAATATCTGCCATTCTGATGGGTGTAAGATGGTATCTCATTGTAGTTTTGATTTGCATTTCCCTGAGAGCAAGCGATGTTGAACATTTATTCATGTGCTTTTTAACCATTTGTATTTTTTCCTTGGAGAAGTGTCTTTTCAGGTCACTTGCCCATTTTTTAAATGGGTTGTTTGTCTTTTTATTTTCGAGGTGTAAGATTTCTTTATATATGCAAGATATTAGGCTTTTATCAGATATATAGTTGCCAAATATTTTCTCCCATTGGGTAGGCTGCTTTTTATTTTCTTATTAACATCCTTTGAGGTGCAGAAGTTTTTAATTTTGATGAGATCCCATTTATCTATTTTTTCTCTTGCTGCTCGTGCTTTGGCTGTGAAGTTCATGAAGCCATTTCCTATTACAAGGTCCTGTAGACGCTTCCCTACATTGTCTTCCAAGGTCTTTATGGTTTTGGCTCTTATATTTAGATCTTTGATCCATCTTGAGTTGATTTTTGTATAAGGTGTGAGATGGTATTCTTCTCTCATTCTTTTAAATATGGATATCCAGTTCTACAAGCACCACTTGTTAAAGAGGCCATTCTCTCCCAACTGATTGAGCATCGTGGCCTTGTCAAATATCAGATAACTGTATATGTGAGGATCTATATCAGAACTCTCAATTTGGTTCCATTGGTCAGTAGGTCTATCCTTGTGCCAATACCACGCAGTTTTGATCACTGTAGCTTTGTAGTATGTTTTAAAGTCAGGTAGTGTGATACCTCCAACTTCATTTTTCTTTTTCAATATGTCTTTGGCAATTCGGGGCCTCTTGCCTCTCCAAATATATTTTGTGGTTAGTTTTTCCAGTTCCTTAGAAATACAGTGTTGACTTTTATTGGGATTGCATTAAATCTGTAAATTAGTTTGGGTAGGATAGACATCTTGATGATGTTTAGTCTTCCTATCCATGAACAGGGAAAATTTTCCATTTATTTAAGTCTTCTTTGATTTCCTTTAACAGTGTTGTGTAGTTTTCTGTATATAAGTCCTTTACATCTTTAGTTAAATTTATTCCTAGGTATTTGATTCTTTTAGTTACTATTGTAAATGGTATTTTTTTCCTGATTTCCTCCTCAGTTTGCTAGTTATTGATGTATAGAAATGCTACTGATTTTTGAGCACTGATCTTATAGCCTGCAACATTACTGAACTCCTTTATAAGTTCTAGAAGCCTTGTTGTAGATTTCTCAGGGCTTTCTATGTATATGATCATGTCATCTGCAAATAATGAAATTTTTACTTCTTCTTTTCCAGTCTGGATGCCTTTTATGTCCTTTTCTTGTCTCAGTGCTCACGCAAGTACTTCTAAGACAATATTAAATAGGAGTGGTGATAGTGGGCATCCTTGTCTAGTTCCCGATCTCAGAGGGAAGGCTTTTAGGATTTCATTGTTGAAAATGATGTTAGCTTTGGGTTTTTCATGTATACCCTTTATCATATTCAGAAAGTTTCTGTCTATTCCTACCTTTTGCAGTGTTTTTATGAGGAAAGAGTGCTGTATTTTGTCAAATGCATTTTCTGCATCTATAGACATGATCATGTGATTTTTTTCTTTCAATCTGTTTATGTGGTGTATTACATTGATTGATTTTCTTATATTGAACTATCCTTGCATACCCGGGATGAATCCCACTTGGACATGGTGTATAATCCTTTTGATATGTTGTTGAATGTGATTAGCAAGTATTTTGTTGAGGATTTTAGCATCTAGATTCATTAGAGAAATTGGTCTGTAATTTCCTTTCTTGTGGTATCTTTATTTGCTTTTGGTATTAGGGTAATGTTGGCATCATAGAATGAGTTGGGCAATATTACTTCTACTTCTATTTTTTGGAAGAGCTTAAGTAGAATTGGTGATAGCTCTTTCCAGAATGTTTGATAGAACTCAGCTGTGAAGCCATCTGGTCCTGGGCTCTTCTTAGTTGGGAGGTTTTTGATGACGGAGTCTATCTCTTTATTTGTAATTGGACTGTTGAGTTCATCTATTTCTTCTTTCATCAATGTAGGCTGTTTGTGGGTTTTTAGAAACTTCTTCATTTCCTCTAAATTATCATTCTTGTTGGCATATAATTTTTCAAAGTATCCTCTTATGATACTCTTTATTTCTGTGGGGGCAGTAGTGATAGCCCCTTGCTCATTCCTTATTTTATGTATTTGCATCTGTTCTCTCTTTTTCTTTGTTAGTCTGGCTAAGGGTTTATCAATTTTATTGATATTCTCGAAGAACCAGCTTTTGGTTTTGTTTATTGTTTCCAGTGCTTTCTTATTCTCTATTTCATTTAGTTCTGCTCTAATCTTTGTTATTTTTTTCTTTGTACTTCCTTTAGGTTTAGTTTGTTGTTGTTTTTCCAATTCCTCAAAGTGTGCAGTTAAGTCTTCAATTTTACCTTTCTTTTTTTTTTAATATATGAATTTATGGCTATGAATTTCCTTCTCAGGGCTGCTTTCACTACATCCTATAGGTTTTGATATGTTGTGTTGTTGTTTTCATTAGTTTCAAGGTAGTTACTGATTTCTTTTGAGATTTCCTCTTTAACTCTTGTTTGTCTAAGTGTATGTTGTTTAACTTCCACATCCTTGTGCCTAACCTGTTTCTCTGGCCCTTAGTGATTTCCAATTTCATCCTGTTGTGGTCAGAGAAATTACTTTGTATAATCTCAATGTTTCTGAATTCATTGAGAGTTGTTCTGTGGCCTAGCATGTGGTCTATTTTGGAGTATTTCCATGTGCACTTGAGAAGAATGTAAATCCTTCTGTATTTGGGTGTAATGTTCTGTATATGTCTATTAAGTCCAGGTCTTCTAATGTATTGTTGAGTGCCTTTGTTTCTTTATTGATTCTCTGTCTAGATGTTCTGTCTAATGATGATAGTGGTGTGTTGAAGT
This sequence comes from Tolypeutes matacus, assembly GCA_026826555.1. Classification (NCBI taxonomy): domain Eukaryota; kingdom Metazoa; phylum Chordata; class Mammalia; order Cingulata; family Chlamyphoridae; genus Tolypeutes; species Tolypeutes matacus. The sequence continues at coordinate 3,026,795 of JAKSZT010053946.1, read as the reverse complement.
CCCCTGCTATAATTATAGAGGCATTTATTTCTCCTCTTAGTTTTTCCACAGTTGGCAGCATGTATTTTGAGACACCCCGATTAGGTGTGTAAATGTTGATGATTGTTCTCTCTTCTTGAGAGATTACTCCATTTACTAATATGTAGTGTCTATCTTTGTCTCTTACAATAGTTTTGCATTTAAAGTTTATTTTGTCTGATATTAGAATAGCTACTCCTGCCCTTTTTGGCTATTGTTAGCTTGTAAAATGGTTTTCTAGCCATTCTCTTTCAGTCTCCTAGAATCCCTGGGTCGAAGGTGGGTTTCTTGTAGACAGCATATAGATGGATCTTATTTTCTTATCCATTCTGCCACTCTGTGTCTCTTGATTGGTGAATTTAATCCATTAACAGTCATTGTTTTTACTCGTAACAAATTTCTCACTTAAGCCATTTTTTCTTTGGGTTAATGTATGTCATATGTTGTTTTGTTTCTCTTTTTGTCTTTTCAGTTGTTTTTAAACTCTCCTCCAACTCTCTCTCCTTTGTTTTTTCTTTTCAACTTGTAGAGATGCCTTTAGTATTTCTTGAAGTGCTCGTTTCTTATTGACATACTCTCTTAATTTCTGTTTATCTGTGAATATTTTGAACTCTCCATCATTTTTGAATGCCAGTTTTGCTGGATAGAGAATTCGCAGCTGGAAGCTTTTTTTCTTTTAGTATTTTGAATATGTCATACCACTGTCTTCTTGCCTCCATGGTTTCAGCTGGGAAATCAGCACTTAATCTTATTGTGCTTCCCTTATATGTGATGGTTCTCTTTTCTCTTGCTGCCTTGAGTATTTTCTCTTTGTCTTGAGCATTGGACATTTTGACAAGTATATGTCTTGGAGTTGGCCTGTTGGGATTTATACTATTTGGGGTGTGCTGTGCTTCCTGGATCTGCACATCCATCTCTCTCAATAGGGTTGGGAAGTTTTCAGCCATTATTTCCTTCAACACTCCTTCTGTTCCCTTTCCCTTCTCTTCTCCTTCTGGGATGCCCATAATGCGTATGTTTGTGCATTTTGTGTTATCGGTTAATTCCCTGAGTCCGTGATGGATTTTTTTCTATCTTTTTGTCTATCTGTTCTACAATCTCTTTGATTTCAGCTGTATTGTCTTCCATATCACTAATTCTTTCCTCTGCCTGTTCAAATCTGCTGTTATGTGAATCCAGCGTCTTTTTGATTTCTTGGATTGTGCCATTGTTGACCAACATATTCATTATCTTTTTAGGCATGTTTGCAATTTTTTCAGTATGTTCTCCCAGTGTCTTCTTTATGTCCTTAATCTCTTCCTTCACTTCTTTAAGTTGGTCCATGATATTTGTTTGGATAGCTTTGATTAGTTTTTCGATGTTCTGCATCACTTCCTGGTTTTTAATTTTTTCATTGGACTGGTCCATGTTTTCCTGTTTCTCAGAGTCACTTGTATTTTTTTGTTGCCCTCTGGTCATCATATTATCTTAATGGGTTTGTTCAGTTGATTAGCTTTTCTATATGATCTAGAGTTTTACTTAGCTGGTGGTTCTGCGTGTGAGTTAAGTTTTCTCTTTGGCACTTTTTCTTCTTATTTTATTTCCTTGCTTCTTTCTATGCTCCCTTGAAGGCAAAAGATTAAGGCCAGAGGAATCAAAAGATGTAAGGAAGGCAGAAGAATAATAGTAATATTGATAAAAGTTAGAATAGGGGCCAAATAAGACTTAATGAGATAAATATTTAACTTGCGTAGGCAGTGTAGAGTAATACAAAAAAAAGTGGAGTTCTTACAATGGACTGGGAAAACAAATGGAGGAATATATATATAGTGATTTAGAAGGCTAGAATTATGAGGAGGGAGAGAAATAGTAAAGAAAGGGCTGAAAGGAAAAAGTTAATACTAAAAAAAATGAAGAAAACAAAATAGATAGAATAGAAATTGACATCCTTAAGTTGTGGGCCTATGAAAAAATGTTGTCTCTAAGAGCCACAACAGAAAGCAGAAGGCAGAAAGATGAAGGAAGGATAAGCGATAGTTTGGAATACAAAATCAATACAGTGAGTGGGAAATTACTGAAGAAGAAGCACAGCAAAGAAGCGACAAGCTAGCAGCACCTAATTTTAAAAAATGAAAGAAAAAAGAAAGGGGGAGGAAAGAGGAAAGAAAAACAAGAGACCAGAAATAAACAGAAAAACCAAAGATCCACACAGGCAAGCAGTCAAACAGAGCTAAGGAGGGTCAATGAGTCCCCTAGGGGCCACGTGGATCCTCTCTGCCTGCTTGTGTTTATCAATCAGTTTCCCTGCAGGGTTCAATATGCAGGACCTGGAACAGCTTTTAGCTATTAAACTAAATTTAAAAGAATTGTTTTTCATTTATTAAAGTGACTTCTCACTTTTTTTTTTTTTTTGGCGAAATACAGGACCCAAAATAATTCCTCCTCTAGACCAACCCCCTTATGGAAGGGACCCTAGCTGGGCTCGTGGAAATTAATCAAGCATGTCCCACTTCCTTGACTCCCCAGGGTAGCTGTAGCTCTGATGTTAGTCAGTGCAGAGTGTTTAAGACGGCCAACTCCGCCCCTTCTGGAGCCGAACACCAGCGTCACCGGTTTGCTATGTAAATCAGTTTGACTCTGCAGATTCGCCTCTCCTCTCAGCCTGATGCTGTTTCTGGTTGGCTTATCTGCTTCCCAAAGCTATGGGGCAGTTCAGGCAGCCAGATCGATGGCAAAAAAAAAAAAAAAAATTCCCTTCCCTGTCCTCCAACAGAACCCTCCCTCTTTTGGAGAGTGTCCCCTCTTCCTGGCTCCGCGGTGGCCCGGGGCTTATCCCTGGGCAGCTAGGCAAATCAACTCCCTCCCCCGAACAGAATCACCCCTCCCCTCCACCGGGTGCTGATTCACTCCGGTTGTTCTATTCACTCAAGGTCCAAGGGGCTCCAGGCAGCCAAATCCCCAGAAAATAAAACTTTCTTGCCCCGCTCCTGGCTCCAACCAGCCGTTTTACTGTTTTTTTCTCCCTAACCGCTGGGCTCAGCCGTCCATGCCAGCCACCACCAGCATGCTTAAAACTCACGAATCTCTACCATTCCATCCACGCCCTTGATCTGCACAGATAGATGTCCCAGCTTCTCATTCTATGTGTGCACAGCACAGACCCCTGGGCAGGACCCCATCCACAATCCTCCTTGCTCTGGGAGCTTGCAATGTGTGACCTCCTACACTAACGCCATCTTGGCCCCTGTCCTCATAATGCTTTTAATTTTCATCCTTTGTTTTCTTTGCATAATAATGTTATATAGATGAAGCTTGCTGGAACCTCAGCATTTCAATGCACAGGAATGATATATTGGGGTGATTTTTAGAAATTCTAGTTTAAGAATGTCTTTTTCTGTTAGTTCAGAGAAGTATGTTTTTTGCACTCTATTGCTTTGGAAAAAAAGTGGGGGTTGAAGATCCTAATCTTTTAGCTTTATTCTTGTAGGCTCCTAAATATCCACCCTTCTTCTTTCATATCACTGTATAATTTCCATAGGGCTCCTATCCATTTCTTTTTATCCTTTTATTCTTAAGTTCATTCCTTGTAGTCTGCTTTGACCTAAAAGGACATTAAAATTATTTACTAATAATTTTAATATTAAGGATTTAAAAATACTTTCATTCTTACCACAGATTTGTTATCTAGGTGTGGTTTTAGATCTGCTGTAGTTACCTCTTCTCTTTCCCATACAATATTTTTGAATTGCCCTTTATAAGAAAAATTGCAGGGCATAAGATATAACTCAATAGATTTTGATATTTGTTTTAATTCTTATGGATAATTAAATGTTAGATGTTTTCTTTCTTGTAGTCATGCTAAGGGTGTGAGTTTTGTGTATTTTTGTTTTTCCTGGTGTTCATTTCTTAAGAGGTTATATTGGGTCATTTATATTTATGTACATGACATTACCTCAGCTACTCAATATTCACTGACTGGATCAATTTTAATCATTATTGCAAATTTATATTTATTAGTTATTAACAGGTGAAATCCAAAGAAAAATATGGTGAATAATATGTTTCATCTGTGTTTGAGAAGTTCACAATTTATCAGTAACTAAGAAGTCAACTATTATAATATATGTGGTACTAAATGAAATATGCAAATAAAGTACAGGATAGCACAGGGGATGGTAGTATTCAATTTTCTCTGAAATACAAGAAAGTCTGATATATAATTTTTGACCTGATATTTACTAACCTCAATCTAGCATTCCTACTTTATTTTCCACTATTTCCCCAAAAATTCTCAACGTTAAACTAACTAGACAAATTTACTAATTATGTAAATATATCTAATTTTAAGCAATATAGAGAAGTATAGGTATATTTATGAAAACGTTATAATTTATCCACCCAAAAAATTAGTTATTTTTTTTCCTACGGTCTTTGTTATGGATAAATATATAGAAGAACAGAAAGATAAAGGAAGAAAGAAAGGAAGAAAGAGAAAGAAGGAAAAAAGGATGGAAGGAAGGGAGAAAAGGAGGGAAGGAAGGAGAAACAAAGGGAAGGAGGAAGGAAGGAAATAAGAAAGGAAGGAAGGGTGAGAGGGCAGGAAGGAAGGAAGGAAGGAAGAAAGGAAGGCTTTCAAAAAGAAATTTGGTATGGTACTGTATATGATTTTATGGCCTGTATCTTCTAATATTTTGTGAGAATTTTCTTATGGTTGACCTTGCAGGGGGCTATAGAAAGGTGAATCTGTTAGGATTATGTTCAATTTTAAGCAATATGATTAAATAATACTTAAAAATATTGGGCTTTCTTTGCTCTTGAAATTGAAACTTAGCCTAGTGACATAGGGTGCCTAAGAGTTACCTACTGGGAGCCTACTTGTTGCTCAAGTGTGGCCTCTCTCTAAGCTGAACTCAGCATATAAAAGCAATAACTTCCCCCCAGTGTGGAACATGATTCCCAGGGATGAGCCTCCCTGGCACTGAGGGATTGCTACCAAGTACTAACAAGCAATGCATCAGGAAAAGAAAAAAAAAAGAGAGACCTTGACCAAAAGGTGGAAAAGTTAAAGATAAATGAGTTTGTATGGCTAAGAAACTTCAAAGTGAGTCGGGAAGCCATCCCAGAGATAGCACTTATGCACATCTCAACAAGATCACATTAACAGCCAAAGTAGATACAACCCCAAATAGCGAAGCTCCTCAGGATATGGAGACATCCAGACACTAACGGAGTTGCAACACCTATTCTCTAGTTCAATGGACTCACCCAGGACAACTAACAGGGAGGAGATGATGGACAAACACAGACCAAAGACCTGAGAGTGCCTACAACAGCAAGCAAGAGAGTCACATCCATCTGATGTATGGGATCAAAGCCTCCCTCAATTAATGGTGGAGTGGGCATCACCATCCCAGAGTCCTCAGGATTGGGAAATGAACTGTGGATTAAAATAAACTTACTAGTATTCTACTATAGATTTATTGTGATTATAGCAATGTAAGATATATATTACATTGCAAGTGATCCATGGATGTTCTGGGGTTAGAGAGAGGGCAAAACATGTATAATTGGGAGGCATTTTTGGGACTTGGGAATCATTGTGAATGATGTTACAACGACAGGCCATTATATATCTGGCCATTACCTAAAGAGTCAAATGGGAGACAGTGTAAACTACAATATAAACTATAATCCATGCTTAGTGGCAATGCTCCAAAATGTGTTTATCAATTGCAATGAATGTGCCACACCGATGAAAGATGTTGCTAATGTGGGAAAATGTGGGAGTTGTGGGGAACGGGGCATATGGGAATCCCCTATATATTCTCTGTAACATTTATGTAATTGAAGTAACTTTTAAAAATAAAAAAAGCGGAAAAAAATATTGGGCTTTGTTTTCTCACATAAGGAGAATTTCAACAGCTGTTCAAGTTTGTTGTCAAGTACCTGATTCTGCTCCAAAATCTCTAGTTTACTGCTCCTCAAGTCCTCATGCCCACATTCATGCAGAAATAAGGGGTGAAGGAATAAATGGTGAAGGGTGAGATGAGACTGTCGTTGCATTTTGAAAACTTTCCCATAGACCCTCCTCAGTAAATTCAGCTGGCATCACCTTTATCAGAACTGAATCACATGTTGCCCTGGTACTAGGGATGCAATAGGAGATTTTGTTTTATTTTGTTTTGTTTTGTTACCAAAGCATAATGTCTCCCTGGGAATATAAACTGGATTTGTTTGGTTATGAAGAAGTGGAAAATGGTGTTTTATAGAAAACAAACAGTACCAGACACAAATGGATTCACAAATTTAGAAAGTTGATTCAAGTCTGGTTCTCTTTTAGGGGATACTAAAAGAGATACTAAAAGATTTTAAAATTATTTATTTTTCTTTACCTAAACAATAATGCTTCTTATTTTCAGTATCATCTATTTGGTAATTACCATTTAAAGACTTTCATTATGATTTGGGTTTTAAAGTGCATTCTGTATATTCCCCATCTAGAAGATAGCAATGCTATTATTAGAAAGTGAACCCCCAAAAAAGTCAAATGTTTCTTATCTCCCATCCAATGATGTTTCCACATTCAACAAAAAAAGCTACCTTCTTTTCCTTCTTTTTTAATTTTTTTTTTTAAAGAAGCTTTAGGTTACATAAATGTTACATCAAAAATATAAGCGATTGTCATATATTCCACCCCTTCCCCACTTTCCCACTTTAACAACATTTTTCATTCGTGTGGTACATTTGTTACAATTGATGAACACATACTGAAGCATTGTACTAGCCAAGGACTATAGTTTGCATTATAGTTTATACTTTTCCCTATACAATTTCATAGCTTTTGGCAAAATGTATAATGGCCCGTATCCATCATTGCAATGTCATGAAGACAATTCCAGTATCCCAAAAATGCCCCATGCTACACATATTCTTCCCTCTTCCTCTCCTCAGAACCTCTGGTGGCCACTGCCTTTATATCAATGATACATTTTTTCCATTGCTAGAATAATAATAAGTCTACTTTAGTCCATAGTTGCTTTCCACCCTTATGTTGTTTATTCCTCAATCTTGAGAATTTGGGGATAGTGATGCCCACTCTGCTTCTAATTAGGGGGGCTTAGATCCCATGGGGCAGAAAGATTGAACTGTCTTGCTTGCAGTTGCAGACACTCTCCACTTCCTGAGATGGGCGTTGTCCATCATCATATTTTTGTTAGATCTTAAGCAGAGTGAATAGGTTTCTTGAGAATCTGTGGCTCCTGAGCTGGTGGTGAAAACAGTATGCACAGGACCAGGGCTAATACCCTTATGTGGACCTGACATCCTCAAGCTAGTAGATTGACACCATTGGCTGCTCTAGGATTTCTCCTCTATACTCATTATCCTGAGTTTGAGAGAAGATTTGGGTAATGAGATGGCGAGACTAAACAGACTAGACATTGCTTTTACTTCCTCAGATGAGGGATGCAGCATCTGAAAACCAAACCAGCAACAACAAGAAAAATAAACATGGGTCAAAATTCTCTCATTTCTGACACAGACTCAAAAGATCTTTATGATCAATGAGCCAGGAGGTAACACATTGCCTGCTGTAAATTTCAAATTTATAGTGAACCCTAGTAAGGACACTTCTGCATCATCGCCAATGGCTAGTACAATGCCTCACATATAGTAAATGACCAACCAATAGTTCTTTGATATTACTATAAAATGAGAATCAATGGTACTCATTCATAGTGGGTGTTTTGAATATTAAGTAGAATTTCATATTGAATAACAAGTATTGATTAGCAGGAAAATTCAACAGGGGAATCTATTATATAGGAGGAGAAAGTCATCTGGAATTTTATTAGTAAAGTTAGAGAAAACCATTCAGGTTGACAAAACCTAATAACAGAAAGTCAGACTTTGTAAAAAGAGAAGACAAGCAAGGAGTGAGTATAGGCAGGACCATGAAAAAATTTGCTGTTTTTTAAAGTATCAGGGTGAGGGTAGACAGAAACATTGATTCAATCTCAACAAGTGGCTTAAATAAAGACTGCAGTGCTCATACTGTGCTTCATCCACATTGCTCTGACAAGTGCCTCTCCCTCTTATAGTAATAAGCATGGTTATTACAGTAGGTGAAATTCTGAGATGTCTCCTAAGATTCTTATCACCTAGTGGCACATGCCCTGTATAATCCCCTTCTCTTAACTGCGGGTGGGCCCTATGATTACTATGGAATGTCACTTCCATGGTTAGATTATGTTGTATGGGGGAAAGGGATGGTGCAGAGGTAATTAAGGTAACAAATTAGCTGACTCTAGGTTAATCAAAGGGTTAATCGTCCTGGATGGGTCTGACCTAATCAGGTGAGGCTTTAAAACAGACTGGAAGCAGAACCCAGTTGCCATGTTGCAGAGAGGACCATGTAGCAGGCAACAGCAAGCAGCTTTCTGGAGCTGAGAATGACTCTTGGCTGAAGAATAGAAAGATAGTGGGAAATCCAGTTCTACAACTGCAAGAAACAGAATTTTGCCAATCGGTGAGCTTGGAGAAAGATCCCAGGCCTCAGATGAGATTATAGTCCCATGGCATGTTGATTCCAGCCATGAGAGACTCTACTCTGTGCCTGGACCTACAGAAATGTGAGGTAATAAATTCGTGTTGTTTGCAGCTGTTAAATTTTTGGTAATTTTTTTTACACAGCTATAGAAAACTGTTAAATATGATCAAAACAAAAAAGCCCATCTACAGTGAGAGTTGCCAGGAGCAACCCACATAATTAAGAAATGGTGGGGATTCAAGGACAAGACTCTCCAAGAAAGTGAAGCACACCTGATAAATTTTTGCAATTTTTGCAAAATTTAACAGAATGCTGGTCTAGGTCTGGTAGGGATAGCCTATTAAAAATGAACAAATACATACACTACACTATATCTGTTCCCTGCTTTGTAAGGTCCTCCTATGTAATGAATAACTTAAATGTCAACCAATTATTGTAATATCCCAACTGGAAAACTTCTAATTGCCTTTATAAGCTACTATAACCACTCACTATCTTGAGACTCTCACTCTCCTGGATTTGAGATCTCTCTGCCCAAAGCAGTTTCTCTTTTAAGAAACCTACACTTTTGATTATATTAGTGACTTTGTTTCTTTTGACAAAACTAATGCAAAATGAGGAAAATCCCCATTCAAATAAAATAAAACATAATTAGAGCTGGACCTCATCTGCTCCTTTATCTCTAATTTCGGAAAAGACAATGTAGAACTTAGAAAGGGGTAGTATCATATAATAGTAAGTTTGTGAAAGGAAGGAAATTGCTTTTATGTGAAAGAAGTAACTTCATCCATTAGAATATCCAGGAATAGCCTAAGTGTTGCGTCTCCCATCATACGTGGTTAGAACAGTATAGATGAAACATCTTATACTTGCATCTCTATCATTTTGCCTGTTGTCACCAGAATCTCTACCTAGAGGGTAGGAAAAAGGTAAAAGTTCTCACTTTTGGAATGCTGTGAATATTGGTCTTGGTTTGGCCATCCAGAGGGCTATTTATAATGCTCTCCTCTTTTTGCTTCTCCCAAGAAGTTTGAGGGTAGGGCAGAGTAGCAATATAATATGTAAACACACACACACACACAAATATCACTAAAAATATATAATGTATTACAAGTGCATAGAAATTTTTGTTACAAGTTGAATTTAATTCTCTCTTTCATGATTTGATTAACATTTATCTGCTTCATCGGAAGATTTATATCATGTTATCGATATACGGCAGATCCCTTTCTTTAACAAGAGACTTATTTCTTCTTGTCATTAATCATCTAATAAGTTCTTCAAAAAGTACAATTTGACTAAATGCATGTGTAGAGGAGATTCATTCTAAAAATTTCAAGAAAATTTCAGGAAAAAAATAACTATAATTTACAGTTTATTAATTAAATCATGGGCTTGTTTCTTGTCTCCTTTATCACAACTACCCTGAAAATTTATGACTTCTAATTTGTCTCAAGCCACAGCTTCATGTTTCAAGGCATATCACCTTAAGAGCATGAACTCTGTAGCCAGACTCCCTGGGCTAATACCAAACATCTCTGCAGATCAAACTATTCTAATCACTCCTTCATCTCTGCTGCCCATTAGATTAATCATGACGCTACATGACCCCTGACACCTCACTCATTGAATTCAAAGAATTGAGTTCTGTTACCCCTAAGCTATAGAGAGGATCTACACACAGCTCCACAATGATTCTGGAGGTGCCCCACAGTTTGTTTCTCACAGTCTTGGTAAAGGGAATTTTTTCTGGACCTCTTTGGGTTCATAGTGAGGGGTAAATGATGCAGCAAATCCTCTCTACCACTCCAATTGTCCTAAGCCATTGCATGCTTTTCTCCACACCAATAAAATTTTGGTGTCTTAACCTCTTTTAGTGTAGACCCCCTTGGGGTTCAAACTTTAATCAACCAAGCAAGCAAACTGTTAGAGCCACTCTCAGCCACTTGATATTCCAAATTGAATTAGAATATTGTGTTTCTTTAGCAACAAATTCAACTCAATCCAACATTATATTCCTTTCAACCTGATCCAGAACCATAAAGAACAATTCCCACATGTTTCCCAGATCTCTGACAATATCAATTGGCAAAATTTTCAATTATTTTAGTACGATTCCACCTCCACATAGGCTACATTTTTTCCTTACCTGCCAAGACTGAATTGGGTTATTTGTCTAAATGTAATGAAAGATCACAAGAGTAGGTCCTGAAAAGAATCAGCAGTAACCTGAAATTTAACTACCTCAGGAGAGGCCATAAGTTCTTCAGGCAGGAGAATAACTTTTTCAACCTGAGGAAGAAAAGCTGTTTCTATAGGCAAATGAGGCTCAGAAGAAATTAGTGAGCATGTTCTTCAGCTTCCTTAGAATCTGTTTCATATAATCCCATCCATATTTTCAGGTTCCAACACCTTCCCAATGTCCTTACTTTAATATAACAGACACTGTGAGATTGTAAATTTAAATCCTTTTTAATTCAGCCTCCAACAACTTTAGACTTTGTGTTTGATTTTCAGAAACTGCAATCTTGTGGTGAATTTAGATAAAAGTTTAATTAGGCCAGACTTAGCAACTTTCTCATCTCTTCTCCTTGAGCTAGAAAGTTTACACTCAGAACTATTTGTTGACTTTTCCCAAGTCCTCTTGGAAGCAAGCAACCAAACACATTCTGCTCCTTGTTTTTACTAAAATATTTTGTGGTAGAAATTACTTGGTCATCCAAAACCTTTTCTTCTTTAGACACTTGATCAAAGGTGTCTAAAGGTGATATATTAACTAACCACTTTGCCACAGACAAATACTCTCTACACTATTATAGTCCATGGGATCAGTGAGGTCTTGAAATATAATTAGATGAAATACCCAATTCTAGAAAATGTAGTCATTTCAGAGAACCATTTCATAAGGTTTTGTTTCTATGGAAAACTTTCTGGTATGAATTTCTGTATCATTTATGGTTTAGTCAGAGAAGCAGAATGATGCTGAGTAATACAATAAAGGTCTTATTATAAGGAAAAAACCTTATGCAATTGTGGGTGCAATGAGAGTTGTTGACTCCATATCTGGTGAAAGCCTGAAGTTGCTGTAGATGGGCCAATTGTAAAGGAGAAAAGCTAAGTATGAAGCAGGAGAGAAGAAGGACAAATGGACCCGTGAAGACAGGAGTCCTGCTCTGCCTCTCAGACCTTCTGATGTGCAAAATAAATTGATGCTTTTCAGCTGACCCATATTTTGAAGAAAACTTGGAAGACATCCAGTGGAAACCAGAGTTTTCCTGGCCCTAAGTGATACCCTACATCATCTTCTATGAGGCAGAAGTTTAGTGACAATGTGTGTTCACTATGACCGTGCTTGCCTCTTACACTGATTTTCAGAGTGATTGCTGCTGCTTCACTTTCACATTGCAAATCTCATGCAAATCTTGCCTGTTGCCAAAACTAACTCAGGAAGTGAATTCTGAGAAAGATAGTTTCAATTTAACTAAGATAGTAATGTACAAAACTGTCAGAGATACAGTTTTTTTTTAAGCTGCAGAATTCAACAATTCTTGGAAGATTTCTGAAATCAATCCTATTCCATCCTGATTAATCCATTTTGACTCATATCAACCCTTCCATCTTCAATTTGTTAAGAGTTACATTGCATTTTGATCTATTACTTAGGACCTTAAAAATTCTTACCTTATATCTGAATTTAATTCCCATTAAACGTGTAATTATTTCTCTAGATCAGGTTCCATAGTTTCTATTTTCAATAGCATGTTTGTTTTCACAAAATAGAGTCCAAACACATAGAAATTGTGTAAAAAGGAAATAGATAAAAGAAACCAAAATATAGATCATATAATTTACTGACAATATTACTAATGCCTATTAAATTCCAATATTAGGAATTTACATCCCTGGTATTCTGTGACTTCACCCCAAAATATCTAACAAACTATGGGGTCTGACTAAGATTGGGAATCTTTCCATATTCTTGCAGAATTTGAAAGATGTATTCTTAGATAAAGCTTTTGAAATAGAAAACACACATTACCTGATGCCAAAGAATAGCTGACATAAAAATTGACATTTAACACTTTGATCTGCTGCTCTAATTTGCATAAAATACAGAAAAGTATAGTAGGGGACAGTCTATCTTTCATATCAAACAACATAAAAACTGTCTTTTTAAAGGAAGCCATGACTTGTTTTAATTTTTATGGATGGTTCCTGCCAGTACTACATATCCAGTATTCTGAACACTTCCATGTAATGCAAGCAGCATGATGTTTCTGAGTCCAAAATGCTAGTTAAATATTTGTGGAATGTCCAGTCAGTCATTTTAAAAATCTGTTATGCTACTCTAATGGGTTTAAATCATGCTTGTATTTCAACTTGCATTTCACATGATTCAATCTGTGTGATGATTAAATAGGTCTTATTGCACAATTAACAAATGAACTAAAATTATATATCCACCAAAAACTAGTTGCCAATCGATTCCAGAATATTATTCCAGAAGTATGTTAAGAAAAATAAGTCAGAATCTTTACATTAACTTCAATAAGTCTCTTTTCCATATCTGAGGAGTCATCAATGTCTTTCTAGAATAAAAATAAAAATAAAATTCCAAAGACATCCCATCAAAATGTTCATTTTCAGTTATGTTTTTAAAAATCTTTAAAAATATTTCCTAGTAAGGCTGTTTCTTCCATCTTTTTATTTCCATTAATGTTTTTTTCTTTAGGCTCTTTTTCTCCTACGTTTGCTCACTTTCACTCAATCTTTCTTCTTTGGTTCATTTTATTTCTATTTTCAATTTTCAATACCGATATAGCATTATTCTTTGACTCTAAGCATTATTATTCAACTCCAGCTAGAAATGAACATTTCTTTCTTTGTTTTCTACTGTACAACATATAGTTCTATGATAATCTGTATAATAATTTATTATTTTTTTACTTACTTGTCTGTCAATTCCTACTATCCTGTAAGCACCCCAGAGGTAGAGACTGTTTTACTATAAATTCCCTATGTCAAGCAATGTGCTAATTTAAGCAGAAAGCTAGTGTTTATTTAACTGAAGCATGGATGAGGGCATGAGTGAGAAATAAAATCAAAGTGCCTTAGAAATCAGACTGTTTTTCTCAATGCAGAAGGAGTGGTGTATATTTCAAAAGATGTATTTAAGAGGCCCCTGAATCTTAAGTAAAGCAATGTTTATACACCTATCAAAAGTAAACTGTAAGAAAATGATGACTCTGGAAAATCATTGTATTATATACGTGCACTGGTATTGTGAGGCAGAGGGACAGCAATCAGCTTGGCCAAGCACATTTTAGTAGAGATAACTTTCATTTTCAGCTCTCCTGTTCTATTCACCAGCAATGAGAAAGCGCCACTGTAAATTAGGGAAAAATCATATAAAAGGTTAAGAATTACTGCTCTGTGGTTTAAAAGGAACCTTAGGTTAAGGTATAGGTAAAATATCCATGAGAACAATTTTTACAACACATTGCTCATGGCTCTTTGTCTGGCTCCAGCTCCCAAGGCTGATGGATCTTGACGTCAGAGTAGGGGAGAGATGTGATGACGTGAGCATACGGTTGTCTGGTCTCTCCAGGCTCCTGGTGAGAATTTCAGGCACAGACAAGGTAAGTGTATGAATGATGATTTCTCCCAACTACTTCCTATAACCTGTATAGCCACGGTTACAAAGTTTCAGGGCATTTTTAATTTCTTTGTTTCTTTATATTTGGATAAATTGAGAAATATATTAAGAAGGGTTTCTTTCCTTCATTCATTCATTGGTGTTGTAAAACCAAGTTTTTCCTCAGAGCTGGTTATTGTAGTAAATAGAGTTTCTTGGTTTCATATTTTTAATTTAATTTTATTTTTTTCTTTACCCTGGGTATTTTTGCATATCACTTGAAAGGCTGAGGGACTATATTTTGCTTGTAGTCTTTAGAGGTGGTGCAAACCAAACAAAAATGTATCTTTTCTCTTAATGTAGAAGCATATCTAAAATTAAAATTGACTTGGCAAGGGAAAGAGTGGCTCCAAGGGGACTCTTAGCTGTCATTATGTGGAAGGAGGATTAAATATATGTACATATGTTAATACGTACATTTATGATTTACAATTTTATCCTTTTCCTAAGAAATAGGAGATAAAATTTCAAATATTATGAGTGAAACAGACATGACAAAACTTAAAACAAACAGTGTATAAAAATAAATATATGATTCTTAGCCCAGTCTCCCTTAATACTTTCAGAAGCAGGGCATCCTGTTGTGTGCAACTTGGTTTTATAACCATCTCAGTCCTAAAAAGCATGTGAACAAACGATTTAATACTGGTTTTCATGTCCATTCTTCAAATTGCTTTCATAGAGAAATACTATTATGATGAAATCCTTTGGGTACGAAGCCTATTTACACAGAGGCTAAGGTAAATCTATTTTAAGGGGAATTCTGGTCTATGGAGAATGTGTTACACTGAGGTTACTATGCATTTTTAATTAAAAATCATTTTCAAATTTTATGATATCCCTGGGGTGCTATAAAAGCAGGGTTTGTAATCACCAAGATAGACAGTTTACCATATGGTTTCACAGAGTATTACGGCTTTGTAAGTAACAGTTTTAACTTTAAGAATATGTGTGTCAAATATACGGGAAGGACACTGTGCTTTTTCAGGTTAAAAAAAAGAATAAAAATAATAAATAAACATTTTTGCATATCTATATCTGTTTCTTCTTATCCTTGATCCTCATTAATGGAATGCCTGGGGGGACACTTAAGTGCAACTAAGCATCACTTGTAAACCCACTATGACTTTATTTTCTTCCCAGAAAATAGGAACTTGATCCATTTCCCTCCTTATAAATTATAAACTGCCACTGCCTATTGCTGAGGTTTTAACTGCACTGACGCAGTTTTCAGCTTGTCGGGTATTAATAATGGCTCTGCCTGTCTGCCCTTCAGCTGAGACATTAAGCAGAGGTCTCCTCAGCTTGCCTCTAGTGGCTGCTCAAGTGGAGGTAAAGATCACATCACACATTTCTGAAAGAGGATGGGGCAATCTTAGAGCCTTGACCTTCATTTTCAAAACAGGTAGTATACAAGTAAGTTATTGCTTTACTTCTAAAGCTGCCAACTTGATTTCCATTGGCTGTGAAATCCTCGGAATCAAAACAGTAATTTCAAATTTTCACCTTAGGATATTTTGAAATTATAACACATAATGAAATCTCTATTCTTTGTATTTTTCGGTGTTGTAAGGGAAATAGGTGTATCTGTAATTTAATGAGAAATAACTTTCCTAGCATAATTGAATTTAATTCATCTACAAAAATACCTTTGGAGAACTTAAGCAACATAGGGTATTTTAGCAGAAGAGCATAGCAGCTCCCATTGGTCAGAGACAAGTTCTATATTTTACATACCCCATTAGATCAAGGAGCCTTAGGAGAAAGGTAGGATGATACAAATACATAGGAAAGTTTTCATGTTATTTCAATTGAATTTTGATTATTTGAATAATTCTAGAAGCAAGCAAATAAACCCACATATAGTTTACTCCAGTATGCAGTATTGTCCAGTGTAAAAGCAACTGCAATAGATAATTTGTATTTAAATTTTGAGTGAAAAAGGAATAATCAAGATAACTCAAAGCATACTCATGTGGATTACATAAAGAAAATCACATCTTCCCAAGATGTAAATTTGTTTTAACTGGCTTAACTTGACTACCAGAACTGAAAAACTAAATGGTATCACATGGTTGTATGACATAAAACAGAAAACAAAAGTGATCACCAACTTTTTCTCTTTTGCAAGTTGATAGTCACAGATAAATATCTTGAAAGCAGTCTCTTTACATTTCATTCTATTTCTCTCAGTACCTAACCACATATTAGCACCTCAAGGATGTTAAATGTACTCAGGAACAAATGAAACAGACATCTATTGTTTACTATTATTTATAAAGGAATAACTCTAAATTTTTAGAGGTCTCTTTCAAATAAAACTCCAAAGATTCAGAATAATAATATCAAAGAAAGATAGATGTCTCCACATATTCATTATCTCAGTAAAGAGATACCATCAGAGTCTTTGAGGTATCTCAGGAGAAAGCCCTGACTACCTCAGCAACTGGATATCACCTTCTTTGAGTATATATAATACGAGTAACATCACTTTTACATCACTTTTAAGTCATTTATACTAATTAATATAGTACGCTTTGCACTGTTACCTAGCGCAGGAAGGAACTTTATAGAACAACACAGTGTAAAAACAACTGGAGGGAAGTTTATACTTGAAGGACTTCTTCCATATTAACACCAGTCTCCCACCAGGACTTGGTAAAGAGGTCAATAAGTTTTAAATTTATGACTCAGGCAGACACCCACACCATTTCATTATATTCTATTATACCATGTAAGAAATGGCTGTCACTGGAACTTTGGATCTGGACAAATAAAAGGTTGGTTAAAATCATGCAAAGAATAGATGCTGGAGGAAAGAAGAGAGATATACAATCTATTATCCCTAGTTTCTCTAGATTTGCACAACACTTTGATTTGGAAACTGAAATGGATTGAATTCTTTCAGCTCCTGTGTTAAGATTATACAATCATGTGACCAATAGCATGTTTCTGTTCTCTAAGCACTAAACCAGAGTGACTGAGTTGAAAGAGGATAATGAAGACCAAATATTTTTAGAATAATTTCCTCATGGAGAAGGAGTAGGAGAAGGATACGAAAAGACCACCTCTGAAAAAACTTGGGCTTAGCTTTTGCAATTGAAGTGATAACTTTGACAGCCAGATAGCTATTTCTAGTACATCACAGCTCTTCATAAACTCCCTGTACAACTGTTCAAGGTGAGAGGCTGAAAGAAAAGCTATAAGAGAAATAAAGTTGCGAGAAAGGAGAAAAAAAATACTTTCTCTACAAAGCATTTTAGGTACACTTATTAGGGCAAAGATATTTTTTACTGTAAACATTTCATCCTGAGTCAGATTTTTCCAATATATGATTCCCTACCTGGAAATAAATTAGGAATTTTGGAAAGCTGCATGAATATTTTCAAACCACTAGCATAAAAATATGTTAATTGTACCTTAAGAGACTGAGCAACAAAGAGTTTTCAAAAATGTCTAATTCAGGGTAGGTCTCCAAAATGGTGATATCAACCAGTCAATTCAATCATCAGGTAAAAAGAGACAGTAGCCATCACATTTCTAAAACATTTTTTTAAAAGAAAATCAGTCAGTTGGTATTATGTAACCTAATGCATTGCAAATTGAAAAGATTTCCTGTTTTCAAAGACTGGGAAATATTTAGGGAATGTGGTGTACCTATAATACATAAAAATATAAAAATATATACATCTAAACTAATATAGTGAGAATGACCATCACCCTAAAGGTATACGGAAATATGGAAATTTTAGTGTCACCAAGTTAATTAATAAAGGAATAAGGAACATAGTATCTTCCCCAGAACACCATTATTGTAAGAGATGACACATAAGATGCTAGGCACTTCTGTATTCTCTTTGAATATATGATAGTAAAAAGTAATAACCAGAGTGTATGGATTAATTACAAGTATAGTGCCTCACTGAGTCTTACCACACACCAAGGTACAGATACTTCCATTCCCTTGCTGGAAATCAGAACATGCATTTAAGCCTGAGTTGTCTGATATCAGAGGCTGTGCTCTGAGCTTTTATTCTTTCCCCATGAAATAGTTTTAAAAATGTGAAGGTCGATTTATAAAGAATTGGAAATATATTTAACTCAAGTTCCTAACTGATGCAAAGTGATGTGGCATATTAGTCAAATATTGTGCTTTTCATATTTTCTGAGACCTTATCTGGAAAATTTATGAACTTAAATTTGTAACCTAAGTGGTAAGGATTCAGTTTTTCAGTAGTTGAGGATATTTAGAATGAGATCTCCATCTCAAACAAGTCAGGATCTCAATTGTATTCAAATTCTAAAATGAAGATAGAAACTTTTCAGTTCTTTTTAAAATAGTGTTTAATGAGAGCATAATGCCTTTATGGTACTTGCCTCAAACTCAACCTGTAGCCATGGTACCCATGGATCTCCTAAAGCTGTGTCATTAAGGGGTAACAAGAGAAATGGTCTTGAAAACAGAACAAATTCATCCTGCTCCCCGGGATCCAGGAACGTCATATCATAATAACCTTTATATTAAATTCAAACCAGATCAGCTTGCTTTCTGCTCTTCATTTTCTCACATTCCCAATAGCTTTTTTCTCCCAAAGTCCTACAGCCCCACAGCAGCCAGAAACGAAAGGTTTGAGATCTTATATCCTGAAGTTTAATAAAGTGGGAAAGAATTGAAAGGAAAGAAATTAAAAACCCAAGTTTTAGTCTTGATTTCACCACCATTGAGCCTAGATACCTTGGGGGAAATCATGTAATTTCTCTGAGACTCTTCATTTGTAAAATGACAGTCATTACGCCTGCTCTGAGTCTTTGTGAGAATCAAATGAGATAATGCATATGAAAATGCTTTGTGTAAATTGCTCTTTTTGGTGAACAGGACAATTTAATAACCAAACCCTTCTCAATAGGATTTAAATTATTTTTTTTAAAAAAAGAATGAAAACCTTTTAAAGATACTGTAATTTTGAACTCCATGATCTTATTAGCAATCTAAGGAAGTGGTAAACCAAATCAATAGCCACCAGGAAGGCAAGACACAGAGAGGATCTGGCTCTAGAATGGGGAAAGCAAGGCTTGAGTCCAGGAGGAAAAATGTTAGTGAGTGCAGATTACTTTGTGAGCATGGAGTCATCAGACCTGGCCATCAAGTCAGCAGTTTCCAAATGTATAGACAGGCTGTTTCTTCATTTTAAAAG
The DNA here is from genome assembly GCA_026826555.1 of Tolypeutes matacus. Lineage (NCBI taxonomy): Eukaryota > Metazoa > Chordata > Mammalia > Cingulata > Chlamyphoridae > Tolypeutes > Tolypeutes matacus. The sequence continues at coordinate 3,007,360 of JAKSZT010053946.1, read as the reverse complement.
AGTTATCTGAAATTCTGGCATGTGAGGTACTTGCAGTTTTAATTATGCACTTCAAAGATAAATCTGAATGATTTGAGTAGATTACCTGATGAGTTATACTATTGTCATCTATTATTTACAAATATGAACATGCTAAAAACCCTTCCTTCTAAAGCAATCTTTCAAAGGCGTCATTTTTATTTCTATATGCATCTAAATGAAATAAAATTTCACACGTACAATCTTTGCATTAACATCTAAGCGACATTAAAAGAAAAACCTTGGAATTTTTTTCATTGATAAATTGCTAGATTTCTTCATGAAACTTGCTTAAGTGAGCTGATTTATAGACGATGTTACCAAAAACTGTGTAAAAAACATAAAAAAGACAGAAAACAGGAAGAACAGCTCATATGCAGATTTACCTAACAATCATGCTAAACACTCATCTAAGAATTGTGAACAGAAAACATCAGAAAAAAATTCTAGCTTTACAATAGACTTACATGTGAATAATTATTTTACTCTATTGATTTATAAGGGTTTGGCTACTGTTTTTTTAGAAAGGGAAGACATACTGCCTATGACATAGATTTAAGAAAGGAACAAAATGAGAAAAAATATAGAGCAGTTAAACAAAGATCTGGGGAATTAGAGCTGTGATTCCATATTTCATTTTCAAAAAGAAAAGACTGAATATCCTTTCAAGTTTCCTTCCCCTAGGGTCTCAGAAATAGAACACTGTTGAAATCAGCAGGTCATGCACAAGAAGATGGTTTAACTGCTAATTAACACTAGATGATATACTGAGAATTACATGCTAATTAATTCTCTGTAGGGCTAAATGCCCTTCCTTCTATGTCATTTTCAATGAACATATTAATATGAAGACTAAGGTAACATGTTTGTCATATGAATTAGTAATCAATGAAAAGTGTATCCAAAGTTAGACATATTAGGAATTTTTTTTATAGTAGAGGTGATTAAAGTACAGCAAATTATTTACTCAAGTAAATTCACAGACATACATATAAATGTAAATGTTGATATTTTGAAAAATATAAAAATAACTTCCTCCCACACACACACAAAAAAAGGAGAATAAAAGGGGAGAAATATGTTCAAAATCTAAAGTATTGCTTCTTGAAAATCCTTAATTTAATATGTCTAGAGTTTAAGGGCACTGTGTCAGTAAGACCCAGCTCCATCTTGGTGAGTGGTTTGGTAAAATCTCTTTCAAAGTGCTTCCTACTGCAGTCTTTCTTGAGCACTCTCCAGGTTGCAGACAATGATGAGGCAGAACATGCCTGATTGTCGGAAGAACACACTTTCCCCTGGGGTAAGTGTGCCTACAGATAAGTTGGGTTTTGGGGGTTAGCCAGAGATTGAATAGTTTCACTATGCATTCATTCCAGAAAGCTCAATATTTTTAATGGTGGTTCACTGTGTCTCATTGGTTCCCTTATATTCTTCATCACGGCTTCCCCTGAACTCTTCGAGGGCAGTGAGGTCTACCAGTTTAAGAATCTCTCTACCACAAATAAAACTATCAAACAGATTTTAAAACCTCTGTGGTCGATCCTTTTGTAAAAGCCCCACTACTTGTCTGTCTATAGATGCGATTTGTCTGCTTACTTATTTATTGTTTTCATGCATTATTCTATTTGGTCTCCAACATTTAAAAAATACTTAAATATTTCACAATCATTAAAGCTGGCCGAGAGCTTTGAGAGACATTGCTGCAAAAAAGTATCTAGCAAAAGGTCTGTTTTGATGATGTAAGGTGGATATGTGACTGAATATAACAATTATAATTTTTCACTCACAAAATAATTCATCTCTTGAGTAAACATTAGCTGTGCATACATTTTTTTAATAAGGAGAAAATATGCATAGCAACTCAGAAATGGTAATGTGCACCCAATAATGCATATCACACTTGGGAATGTCATGGTTTTGCTTTGTATTGACAAGTGGTCTTTAAAAAGACAGCAGGCAAAATTAAACATATTAATTTCATTTAGAAAGGCTAAATTAAAGCCCTGCAAATGAGAAAATAACATTTCTTTTGACTAGCAGAATCAGTGTATATTCCAAGTCAAAGATGAATTCTCATTGATAATACTTTGAAAAGAGTCAAGGTGGTATATTTTAAAAGTACTTTGAGGTTTGAAAGAGTAGGGTTTTCAACCTTAATACTGCAATTTAATTGCTTTGTGATCTTGCATAAGTTTCTAAACTTCTAACCCCTAGTTTCTGCATATGTAAAATGGATATTATACTGAAATCATAGTGCTCTAGTGAGAATTAAATGGGAAAACATAAGTAAATTGCTCAGTGTATTGTAAGGCATATAGAAAATAATAAATGGTAGGAAATGATTGTAATAGAAATAAGCATAATCTCCATTTAATCAGATGCCCTATATATTTAACTTCAAGTAAGATTTGACCTGGGGTTATCAATATCATTACTAAAAAGTAAGTTAGTAAATAAATAAATGTCACTAACATACAAGGCTAGTGTCACATGAAGAATCACAGATCCTGATCAATACCAATGAATGTCAATCAATGTTTTGATACAGTTAATTATGGCTAAGATATCTGAGTTTAGTCCTGGTGTGTCTTTAATTAGTGCAGTCTCTTTACATCATTGGGTATGTGTTCCGTCATAGATAGGAAAAGTATAATAGTTAAAATGCATAGATTTTCTAGAGCAAGACTATGTAGATTCCAATCCTGGTTCTAACTTTGCCTCAGTTTCCTCATTTGTAAAGAATGATAACAGTAGTACTTTATGGGATTTTGAAGGATTATTGAGAGTAATAAAATTTTGAACAGTAAGTGGCATGAAGTAAGTAGTTGATTATTATCTTTAAAATAAAGGTTAGCTGCAGATATTAAAAGCTTCTTCAAGCTCTAAGATTCTAAAATCATATGATTTGGATTTTATCCCTTAGTCTAACATGAATTTGTCCTAAATTGACCATCTTTTATCATTTTATTACCTCTTCCCATTATTTTCTCTCTGTCCATGGATAAGCATTGGTGACAACCTGCCTCCTTATTTCTATTTTAATATATAGATCTATATTATAGATCTATATAGTACTTTAATATATAGATCTATATATATATATATATATTATAGATCTACTTATGTATATACTATGTCTGGAAACTGCCATGACTTAGGTAAAAATTGCTTTACTGTTTAGAGCATCAGTTCCGTGAAAATAAAATTTAAATGTACTCTTACTAGCAAAATAGAATAGAACAAAATACCAATATTTATTCAGTGGCATTGGATTAACTATTCAATGGAATGAAGGGCAAGAGTGCTAGAGATGTTTGAAGAGACTTAATTATACACTAAATTATATAAATGTCCCTTTCATTTCTTAATTATTCATGTGCATTTTTCTTTAAAATGACTTTACTTATACAAAACCTCGTCTTCATCTTGTAAATTCTTTCATCCTTGAGTTGGAAATTTGTGCATCGGGCATGTGGTAGGTTGAATTATGTACACTAAAGAATACATAATCTTAATGTACATTTCTGTGAGTGTGAACCCACTGTAAATGGGACCTATTGAAAATGTTACTTTTGCTTTATTTGTGGTGAATAGATTACTGGAGGCCTTATAAGGGAACTGGAAGTCATGATGTGAAAAAGGAGAGGACATAGCCATGTGATTTGAGGCCAAGGTACCAGCCAAGGAACTCAAGAATTGCTGGCAGCCAGCACAAGAACACTACAGATTTGGGGAGAAAACATGGCTTCACTGATGTCATGATTTTGGACTTCTTCCTTCTGAAACTGTGAGCCAATAATTTCCCATTGTTTGAGTCAAAACTAGTTTATAGTATTTGTCATAGCAGCTCTGGCAAACGAAGTCAGAGGGCATAAAGGCTTTTTCAGAGAAATCTTGATATCAGTATGAATAGAAGACAAAGGAATGATATTTAAGAGACATTTATTAGTTACATAACATCAGCAGTAGAGACTACAAATTCACCAAATATGTTAAGCATTTTCCTATCATTGATCAATTCATAATATTTTATATTCCAAATTAGTAACCATTGGCATCAAGATTCTTTCTCAGTGGCCCATTTCCTATCCTTTGCCCAAATACATTCTGACATATGCCCTGTTATATCACACATTATCCCCAGAACAAGGATCCCAAACCATGCCCCTATGAAATTGTCATTAACTAGTTTATAAAATTAAAAGAAGAAAAATAGTGGAGGGTTTCCATTTCAATTACAGACCATACAACCACTCACAACTGTAGTGATATGGCCCTAATTACATATCTTATATATCCTTTATTATACATTTAGTTGTCTCATCTGCCTAAAGCATATACTTCAGCATCATAAAAGTTTAAAGTACAAATTGATTTCTTATATTCCTCTTCTAAAAAGTCCACTAACCTAATAATAAGGCAAAGATAAATCAATTAAAAAATACACACACACACAAGGAAAAGAGAAAGAGATTAGGAAAAAAAAATAAACAAATGGATGGGATATTTCAAAAAATGTTCATAAGATAGACAGCAGATGGAGGAATGAAAAATACCTTACCAGATACCTGGAAATCTGATTGCCTGTAGAGGAATATATAATCAAGAAAAGAAAAGATATGGAGCTCAAATCTGTGAAACCTGGTTGAAAATACAGATAGAGAGTCAAGTGACTATAGATTCCTGTACCCATACACATTCACACACACACACATACACTTATACATATAAACAGAAGAAATGCAATTTTAAGTTTCTGAGGAACATAAACTGGCAGACTTTAGCATCAAGACTAGTAGGCTTGGTAAAGAGTTGGGTTATAGGGCAGGAAACAGGAGAATTCATTAAATTGAAGTACTGAACAGTGGAATTGTCAGCCCCTATCAGAGTCTACCCTTTATCCTAACTGGCAGAAAACCTGTATCAAGATTTAAAACATCAAGCAGGAGACCAGGAGACTGAAAAGTTCTTTTTTTTGCCAAAACTTAATTATTCCAGAGAAATCAGACTCCCGGATACTTAATTCAAGATTTCCTTTAATGATAAAGCTTCCTCATCCCTTGGTCATCTTACAGTGAAACTCACAGTCAACAAGCCTTGCTCATATATGCTGAGCATACTTCACTTTTAAATGTGACCAACCAAGACATTTGAGGAAAGACTCAGCCTGAAATCAGAGACCAAAATACACAAATGAAGGGAAGAAACTTAGGGAATAGAAACAAGGCAGGGAGCAGAAAAAAAGATTTAAATGTATAATTAGTATCTGCAAAGAAATGAGAAGGTATTCTACCCATTAAACAAAAGCAGTGGGCTATAAATTTAAGAAGAATAACCAGGGAGATGGCAGAATGAAAAGCTTCAGGGCTCTATCCCCCTACAGAAGCTTTGAACTAGTAGCAAGAACTGGCAGAAACACTTTCTAAAAGCTCCGGGAAACAGTTAAAGGAATGCAGTAAAAAGGCGAACACAGAATTAAGAAAAGCATCTTCAGGATGGTAGGATCTTGTGGCACCCTGGCTGGCCCCTTCCCCACAACTCATGGGCGTTGCATGGAGCTGGCCCACACTCCCAGTGCAGTTTCCTGGTCTGTTTCAGAGGGAGCAGAGCAGACCTCATGCACATTCTGGCAGCTTGGGTGTCTGGCTCAGTCTATCTGGTGGTGGCCTGAGGGACTCACCATCGCAGTACTTGTCCTGCTTGTAGAAGGCAGGTCATGGAACTCTCCTGCAGAGCACTGTGGGAGAGCAGTCAACTCATGCAGCTTGAGGCAAAGGATCGCTGGATCTCGGATATACAAGGCAGTGACCGGAATCATGAGGAAACTCTTTCCTAGGGAACAAAGGATATTTGTCAATGTGTAAATGAGGGAATTCCTAGGGTAACAGGTCCATGCCCTAGACCAGATGAGTGTGCAGAAAGGATTAGGGACTTCCCAGGGCTTCAGCCTGGAATTATTCTTTTAGAGCCCATCTTATGCATAAGCCCTGAAGAGCACTTGCACAGGTTAATCTGCAAAGACTGGGAAAACTGTTTTCTTCTTTTTCTTCTTCTACTTTGTTGTTGTTGTTGTTAGCTCCTGGCATTCAAGGAAAACTTGCTGGATACAAGATCTGTAAAATCATAGAGACAGAAATTAAAGTTCAAGTTGCTGGGGTGGGACTGGGGAGTGTAAGGTGTAAGGTTTCTGGGTGTAAGGTTTCTGTTTGGGGAGATGGAAAAGTTTTGATAATGGAAGATGATGAGAGTATTGTAAATTGTAAATGTGATTAATACCATTGAATGGTATGCTTGGGAGTGATTGAGATGGAATAGTTTAAGTTTATAACGTTGTATTAGTCAGTCAAAGGGGTTCTGATGCAAAATACCAGAAATCTATTGGCTTTTATAAAGGATATTTATTTGGGGTAGAAGCTTACAGTTACCAGACCATAAAGTGTAAATTATTTCTTTAACCAAAGTCCATTGCCACATGTTAGAACAAGATAGCTGCTGACATATGAAAGGGTTCAGGCTTCCTCTTCCTGCTAAGGATCCGTGATCCCAGTTTATTCCAATATCAGCTATAGACTGGGATAAGACTCATCTCTCTACTGGGGTTCATTTCAACTGGCTCAGTGGCTCTGCTCTCTCCACAAGGTCAGCTGTAAACTATCAGGTGAATGGCTCATCTCTCTTCCCTGGGCATCTCCCGTGTCTAATGGAATGTTCTCTCTTTCCTCACATATCTGCTTATCTGTGTATTTACTTCCTGGGCTCCAGGATCAAAACCCCAACCTCCTTTCTCTGTGGTGTGGATTCCCTGTGAGTTCCCACCCACGAAGGGGACAGGGACTCAACATCCTACTGACATGGCCCAATCAAAGCCTTAATGATTATTTAATCAAGTAAAAGTTAAACCTCTGAATCCAATATAATCCAATATTCCCAGAGGAACAAACCAGTTTACAAACATAATCCAATATCTAATTTTGGAATTCATAAGCAATATCAAACTGCTATAAATGTATATACATTCCCACAATTATAAACTAAAAGAGTGATCAAGGAGACAATGAAAATTAAATGCAACAATGACTCTGGATGGGATCTGGAAAGTGAGGGGTGATAAGACTCAAAGGGACATTACAGGGAAATATGACAAAACTGGGATATAGACTGTAAACTTTGTCAATGTTAAACTGCCTAGATTGGTAACTGGACTTAAGATGGTTACATAAATGAATATGCTTCTTCTTAGGAAATGTACATGGTAGTATTAAGGGTTCAAGGAGTGTATTAGTCAGCCGAAGGGGTGCTGATGCAAAAAACCAGAATTCAGTTGGTTTTTATAAAGGGTATTTATTTGGGATAGAAGCTTACAGCTACTGGGCCATAAAGCATAAGTTTCTTCCCTCACCAAAGTCTGTGGCTACGTGTTGGAGCAAGACAGCTGCCGACGTTTGCCAGGGTTCAGGCTTCTTGGGTTTCTCTCTTCCCAGGGCTCCATTTCTCTCCAGGCTCAACTCCTCTGTTTCCTCTACAAGGTCAGCTGTAGACTATGAGGCTCTCCAGGCTTTGCCTTTCTCCACAAGGCCAGCTGTGAACTCTCAGGTGAATGTCTCGTCTCTATCCTGGGGCCTTCTCTCCTTCCTCACCAGAACTCCAAAATCAAAACTGCTCCAACTCTGTCCTTCGCAATGTCTTTTATCTTTGAGACCCCACCCACCAAGGGGTGGGGCTCAACACCCTACTGACATGGCCCAGTCGACACCCTAATCATAACTTAATCATGCCCAGATTAGCAGACCAATTTACAAACATAATCCAATATCTATTTTTGGAATTCATAACTATGTCAAACTGCCAAACTGCTAACAAGGAGCATGATGTATACAGCCTACATTGAAGTTGTTGAGAAACTGAATTGATAAATATGTAGATAAATAGATAGATGATGATAGATGATAGATAGATGATAGATAGAAAGATATATCTATCTATAGATATATCTATATCTATCTAGAGATTGATAAATGAATAGTTGGATGGAGTGAAATGACAAGAAAGTTAAAAAATAAAGTTAAAATTCAATTTTAACAAAAAGTTAAAAGAGTGACAAAAAGTTAAAATTGGTGAATCTGGGTATCTGGAGGGGCATAGAACCATGTTGGAGCACTCTGTATGGGATTTCTATTATTTTTGTAACTGTCCTGTAAGTTTGATTGTATTTCAAAATAAAAAGTTAAAGATATAAGACTTGAGCTGAAAGATTATCCTGCTGGCCTTGAAGAAGTAAGCATCTTTGATTTGAGCTGGGCCCTGAGGCAGGGACAGGCAGCCACTAGAACCTGAATCCCTCATTCCTACAATTGCAAGGAACTGAATCCTGCTAACAACTCATGAACTTGGAAGCAGATTCCCCCACAGTTGGGCCTCCAGATGAGAAAGTGGCCTAGCCAACACCTGACTACAGGCTGTTGAGACCCTAAATAGAGGATCCAACTAAGCCAGGCCTGAATTTCTGACTATGGAAACTGTAAAATAACAAATGTGTATTGTTTTAAACCACTGGAAAAAAGAAGAGAAAAGGGGAAAGGGGAGAGGAAGGGGTGCGGGGGGAGGGGAGGGGGGAGGGAAGGAAAGGACTAGGACATAAGAAATGGCCCTTGCAAATTAAAAACAGGATCAAATACTTCTACTACCTACTACTACTACTACTACTACTACTACTACTACTAGTAAAGGTTGGAAGATAGCATTCACGGAATTTCTGTAAAATAAGGATAAAAAACTAAAAAAAAGACAATAAAAGCAAAAAAAAAGTTAAAATAGAGGTTTAATCAAGAATATACAAAATCCAACTAATAGAATAAAGAAAACAGAGAAAAACAATAATACAACAAAAGTTTCTCATAACTGAAGGATGTCTCCAAATTGAAAATCTAAGAAGTACTAATTTCAGAATGTCAGGAAAAGAGTGGCATTTGGTATAGTGCTTATATTTATGAGTTCTAGTGCCAGATTGCCTGGCTTCAATTCCCATCTCCACCTCTCACCAACTGCATAACTTTCGACAAGACATTTGACTTCTTAGTGATTAGTTTCCTCATAACAAATGGGAATAGTGTTGCTAATACCTACCTCCTAAGGTCATTGTGAAAATTAAATTATTAAATTTTAAAATTTTACAATTTAAGTATTGATTATTATTAGTCATGAAAGCCATGGTAGTTTGAAGCTATATGCTCCCCAGTAAAAAAGTATTCTTAAATTTAATCTATTACTGTATAATCCATTTAACTTATTGTAAGGACCCTCTGATGATGGTTCTTCAGGTTAAGGTGTGGCTTAATTCCTTCTTGATGGTTCTAAGTCCTAATACTGGAGTCCTTTATAAGCAGTATTAAATATAGATAGAGAGAAAGTCACAGGAAGCATGGCATTTGCTTGTGCTGCCTAGGAAACTAAAAACAAAGCTATGGAGGTGGGGCGGGAACAGTTTAAGTATAAAGCATCAAGAACTGCAATGGTATCAAACTTTATAATCATCTCTAGACATTAGAAGAAAAAGTAAAACATTGCCTTTGAAAATCTGAGGGGAAAATATTTTAATATAATTATTTGCCCAGCCATATAGCCTTCAAATTTAGGTAAAATGAAGATATTTTTAGAAGTGCAGAATTGGCAAGAGTTTGCTTGTTTATTGATTGAGTGATTGATTTTTAACTATCCATGCGTCTTTTCTCAAGAAACTCCTGGGGAATCAAAAAAGTTCTCCTCTTTTCAAAGAAATGGAAGAAACAAGAAATATTGGGGGACCCAGAATCAAGAGCTCCAACAGAGCAGAGAAAATATAGTCCCAGGATAATAGTTGTACATCAGGCCTAGACAGAAGAAACCAGTGTAAGTTGATAAGGAGGCCTGTAGGAAGGGGTTTAAAAGGAGATTAGACAAGGAAATCAGTAGAAAAATAACTAGCACTGCCAAATTATTTGATGCATTGGCTCATTTGGAAAATATTACTGAGAAGAGTTTAAGGCATGAGTCTGAGCATCATAAGGCACATAAAAATAAGTGAATGAAAATAAAGATTACTAACCACAGAAAAAACAATAACATGTACAAGAAAGGAAAAATAATCTTAATGTATTCCTTGGCTTAGAAATGAATGATATTTACAAAATCATTAAAAAGTACATACTGAGTATTCATTTAACTTAAATTTATGACATAACCCTCCCAAAGAGGGGAGGAGGTAGTGATTGACATTGACATCTCCCTTAACATGTTACCTATAAGCTAAGAAGACAATAAAAGTTTAGAATTTAGAAATAGGATGCTAAGCAATAGAAGAAAAGACTAAACAAGTTAAAAATGATTGCTGGAGAGCATGACAGTTGTCAGGGCGAATGGAAATGTATTCTTAAGAGGCTTTGTAGTATGACTGTTAATTTAAAAATATGTCCATTCATTAAATGGAAAAACCATAGATTCATTTTTAAAATAATGTTTAATTAATACCTTCTGACTCTAGAGCTTCTTCATCTTAGCTAGATATTTCATATATTAGGTTTACCACCTCTTTCCCTGGCTGGCTTTTAGGCTTCTTGTTCTCTTATAAATTGTCTTTTCTCCTATTTCTGGACCTGCCAAAGACTCTGTGGGTTATAACAGCAGGTCTTTCCTATTAATGTTTCTGGCAGAGATGCCCACAATATTCCTGATTGATTGAAGCCTAGTTTGCTAGTCCCTCACTTTCGGGAACACTAAATTCCTTTGCAAATTAAAAACAAACACAGCTGAACTATCTTATGTTTAATTTAGCCTAGCCCAGACTAATGGAACTTCAGGCACTTTGGAACCCTTAGGAAATTTTCTGAGAAAATAATAAGAGCATAGTGGTAGCAAAGTCTCTTATTTAAACCATCTTAAACACAATACTTATAAGACTAAGATGCTAGGTTTTTAGAGTGTTTCTATGTTTCCGTCTGTGTTTTGTGGGGCTGGGGTGGGGCAAGGAGTAGAGATATAGAATGAATAAGAATAGAAAATAATCCAATTTTTAAATTTTATTTTATTCTTTTTAAATTTTTATATATTTTATTTCATATATTTAAACTTAACATTATTATTTCATTTTCCTATTAATTGTATCTGGCTATTTTATTGGCTTCATTTTTGAAGAAGCTTTGGATCACAGAAGAGTTACAGCTGGGGCAGGGGAGGATCATTGGTGGAGGGTGCAGTGATGGGGGATACATAGGAGGAAGTTCACCTGGACATACAAATAAGGTATACAAATGTGTTCAAATGTTCACGGGGCATTTTCAGTGGGTGGAGATTCACACAATAACTGAGAGAATATTGAATTCCCATCCTGGAAAGCTCTGCCACATTCTCTAAGGGAGCAGCAACAGTCCCCCAAGTGCAAGAGCAGTGACTGGCAAAGGAGGATGGTCCATTGATGGGCCCTTGATATTGATGACTATGCTTGTGAGCCTTTGCTCTTGAAATTGAAACTTAGCCTAGTGTTGTGGGGTATCTAAGAGTTGCCTCCTGAGAGCCTCCTTGTTGCTCAAATGTGGTCTCTCTCTAAGTCAAACTCGGCATATAACTGCATTACCTTCCCCCCAGTGTGGGACATGACTCCCAGGGATAAGCCTCCCTGGCACTGAGGGATTACTACCAAGCACCAACTAGCAAAGCAACTGGAAAAAGAATTCGAATAAAAGGGGGGGAAATGTAAAGACAAATGAGTGTATATGGCTAAGAGACTTAAAAATGAGTCAAGAAGTCATCCCAGAGGTAACGCTTATGCACATCTTAGCAGGATCTCATAAACTACCCCAGATAGTGGGGCTCCTGAGGGCTCTGGAAACACCCACATCCTATGGTCAGGGCAGATAGCTCCAGAGGTTGGTGCCTTGCCAGTGGTCCCTACTTTAGAGTTTGTGCTCCTAAGTGTGACAGAGTTGGACTCAGTTATGGCTTCCCTATACATGGCTCATCTGTCCCTTCTTTTTGAACCTGTACTTGGTGCTGGAGTTGGTAGGTGTACGTCCAAGAGACCTGAATCTTTGGACTGTCCATGTGCCAGCTGGGCCCTGAGCCTCAGCAGAGTTGCAATACCTACTCTCCTGTTCATTGGACTCACCCAGGACAGCTAACAAAGAGGTGATGATTGACAACCACCATACCAAGAAAATGAAAGAGTTTACAACTGCAAGCAAGAGAGTCCCATCCATCAGCTCTATGGGATCGAAGCCCCCTCTCAATTAGAGGTGGAGTGGACATCACCATCCCAGAATCCTCAGGATTGGGGAATGAACTATGGACTAGAGTGAACTTACTACTATTCTATTATAGACTTATTGTGATTCTAGCAATGGAATAAATTACAACATTGATGTGGAGGCAGTGGTCACTGGATGTTCTGGGGCCAGGGAGAGGGAAAAACAGGTATAATATGAGGGCTTTTGGGGGACTTGGGAATAGTTCTGAATGACATTGCAATGACACATACAGGCCATTATATATCTTCCCATAACCTGCAGGAATTGTGTGGGAGAGAGTCTAAACTACAATGTGAACCATTGCCCATGCTCAGTGGCAATGCCCCAGGATGTGTTTATCAATTGCAATGAATGTGCCACACTAATGAAGGATGTTGTTTATGTGAGAAGATGAGGAAGGTGTGGGGAGCGGGGCATATGGGAATCCCTATATTTTTTGTGTAACATTTATGTAATCTAAGTATCTTTAATAAAATTTAAAAATATATTAAACAAACAAAAAAAAGAATAGATAAGTTAAACGAATTATTGTCATAAAAAAGCTCCCATTCAAAAAAAAAAAAAATACACCAAATTTGCTTATAAGTTTTTGTCACAAGTAACTGCTGGCACAGTGCATAGTGGGATCAGGATATATATATATATATATATATACATATATATATAATAACTATCTCTGCTCCCCCCTCACTATATTAAACATATATAAAGGCATTCCTTTGGTTCTAAAGTTACAGCTGCAATGTGCAGCCAGTTTCTTGCATCTGGCAGTGTTTAAGACTCCGTTTAATATAATCTGCCTCATGCCTTTGCATAAGAAGAAAAACCAACAAAATATAAAAAGAAAAGGAAAACCCTTGCCCTATTTTATCATGCTTATTACAACATGGCCCGGCAAACTACTACAATCTTCAACAGTTCATGCCTCAGTCACAGAATGACTTTATAATATTTCTTTGGTCCTGTGATCCAGAGATTTTTTCTTTTAATATTAATTCTCTTTGTCTTAGCTATTAGCCTCTCCTGCCATAAAGTATCCTCAAAAAAACTGTCTAGTGGAAGAGTAGCTACAAGTACTGCCTCAAAGATTTTTGTATTCTATGTTCCCCTTTATTTGTAGGGTGCCCACGTGTCCCTATTTGCATGCGAGAGTCTCAGTTTATGTCTGTGCAGCAAAATTAAAAACAGCAATTGGTTTCACTTGCAAAATTGCCTGATTAAGGTTTTGGAGGATGTTGAATATCTAAGAGGTAGTGGATCAAATTCAGGTCCTTAGTTTGTAAAGTGTGAGATATGTGACAATTCTATATCGCAGCTAGGTTAACAGTCTTGCGTTCAGGAAAATTAAAGGAAACAAGCATCTGATGTGGAGGTAGGTAAGTAAACACAGTTCAGATACAATGGGGTTAGAGAATCTTCTGAAACAGTTGGGATAACAAGAACATAGTAACAAATTGGATCCTAGTATCTGGCTTAGACAAAAGAAGGTTTCAGCCTGGTTTGAGATTCTTTGCAATTTGGAGACATCAGACTTTTGTGACTCCCACATAACTAAGCAGCGGCAAGAATCTAACCTCACAGGACACCTTGTGTAAGGCTCATGTAAGAGCTGAGGCGCTGTAATCACTCAGACCTCCATTTTGGGTGGCAGCTTGAAGCCATGTTGGCATCGCACTCAACACTGAACAACCACAGCATATGCTAGAGGAATACAGAGGGAGGAGCTGACAGTAAAGGAAGGCTTTATGAGAAAATAACATTTTATGTGGACATTTAAAGATGTGTAAAAGTTTGCCATGTAGGGAGGGGAGAAGTGAAAGCATCTTGCAGACCCATCTCAATCCAGGAGTATGGCTAGAAGAGTAGTACCTGCCCACTGAACCAGTTCTAGAGCACAGCAAATACCATACTCTTAATTTCACGTACACGTTTCTTTTTTCCTAAATAATCTTATACTCTACTTCAGTGGCAAAATTAAGTATTACCAGTATTTAGGGATATCACACCTATAAGGGATATCAGACATGGACTTACATCAGTTTCAGGTCATCCATAAAATTGTACCTGAAAATAGAGTCATACCAAACTAAAAGTATTTTAACTATGTTTTCTATTAAGCAGCTGAATAGTAAAGCACATGCCTTCCCATCTTCAGGCAAGCTGAATAGTCAGCTTTGTTTAAGAGTACATTTTAGGAAGAAAAATCATTTGGAAGGCTCTGTGTTTAATGATACAAAGAAACAGCAATCATCCATAAAAGATGTATTGGGAGTCTAGATTTTAAATCAAAACAGCAATGCCATTTCAAGCAGGGATGAACGAGCCTCAGAAGGATTAGGATTTGGATTATAATTTGCAAACAGAGTTTGTGATTGGATTGGATTGACTCCAATTTCCCTTTATGGATTTAGATAAAGCTTTTATTAATCACTCATCCAAAAGAGTGGTTTTAGCCTGTGTAGGATGGACAATAGATATATTTTTATTTAATAAACTCAAATAAATGAAAATTCACTGAGGGATTCTACCTGTTAAACCTGAGCTTTCTGCCTCTTAAATTTCAACTGTTTTTTTAAAGAAAGTATGTCATTTTTAGGAGTCCATTTTTTAATTCTTAAAATTCATGCAGAGTCAACACATTGCAGATAATGATGTCTGTATTGAAATTATTTGGGTGGAGAAGGATTTGTTTTTTTAAATCAAATTTCTTAAATGTGTGTGTGTGTGTATTATTAGATATTAGGTAGTTGAATATTCAAAGAATCCAGACAAGCAAAATGCTTTAAAATAAAATTACAGTAAAGTCCTTAAATAATACACATATGATAATCCAAATTCTCATAGAGCAGCCAATTCAGATATTAAGCCATAGGCAATTGGTACCTAAATGCTTCCCAGCTCACTTTCTCAAATGGAGACATTCTAAATCTCTTATCTTCTTTGGATTGAGAGGATATGTCGAATCCATATGGGGAAAGGGTAAGTAACTCTGTCTTTGGAAGTTTGGAATTGGAAGAGGGTGGGTCCTAGCTTTCTCCATTTTCTCTCTGCCCAAATCTTCTTGAATGAGATATGAGTCCCAACTACCCTGAAGATTTCTGAATGCCTGTTACTGTCTAGGAACTTCCAGCCAGCCCAACACCTTGATGTTCCACTCAGTTATGACAAGAAAAAAAAAGAGACCCTAGAAGGCATCAAATGATGATGACTTGGAAAAACTTTGATTGAACTCAGAAATTCCAGCAAGCCAGCTATACAGGACAGTTCTTTACAGTCATTTTATTAACTTTTAGATAAGTAATGGAATCTTTGGACCACATTTGTTGAATTATGATGGAATTTTTTAGTGTACTAAGAAGAAAGGCAAAACTCTTGTGAGTTACACATTGCCTACAATGTACAATTCAGTACTCAGGACATAGGTCAGAATCTCCTGTGCGATGTTGTAAATGCCTATGCCTGAGTCTACCTCAGAAAATTCTGACTACTGTGTCTTAATGGAGACTTAATTTGTATTTTCAAGATTCTCCCTTGGTACTTCTGATGCTTACCCACATTTAGTATCACTAGTGCAAATAATTACTTTGTGGGTAGATGTTGTCCTCTCAAGAAGATGGCAAATCCCTTAAGGCTTTAGGCTGGAACTTTTATATTTCCTTCTCTTACTCAACAGCATCTGAAACAATGTCAGTCACATAGTGCAACTTTAATAAATGTGATTCAGCATCTTTATCTCTATCTTGAAAGTTATTTTCCAAGGCAGACATCTATCCCTCAGTACCTCATCGTCTTGGAATTGAGAAGACTGTGAGAAAAATTTAAATGCTTTATATGCTACAAATAATACTTACATTATATCATTACATCTGACTATTATTAATGCATATTTATATGTTTATATATGTGTGCATATCAATGGCATAAGGAACTCTGCTTTCTTGCTCCTACCTTAGAGAAGTAGACACAATGAAGACAGTTTTCTACATGTCAGGGAGAGAAATGTGCCTTGAAACAACAAGTTGTCACTACAGAAAAAGTGATGACTTAGGATCCAAGTTGTATTGAAAGTAAAAGGTTGGAAGGAACTTGGGTTATTAGTCATACAGAGGAGCTCAGCAAATGGCATAAAGAGTGGCCTGAGATAAGCAGAAACACAGCGGACCATAAAGCAGTAGCTAGAGCATGAAAGATCAAAAAGAACAGCAAAAGCTAAACACAGGTGAGCCTCCATACATCTCTGGGATTCCTAGAGAGATGCAGGATATTAATCCTGCAGTCCTAGAGGAAAACAGAATACTAACCTTACCCAGGAACACAAAACCCATGAGGTCTAATGAATGTCAGACCATATACAACAACATACTTGCAGATTCTTACAAGTATTGGTGGAGGATAATTCCTAAAATGATGGGTATGTCCTATTGGCTCATGGGGTGCTGGCAGATATGAGAGTTGGGGGATAATGTAACTGTGACTAAAATTGTATTCAATATTAACATTTACTGGCATTTTAATAACATATGGTTTGTTGAATTAATCGTTTTTCTTAAGAGAAACATGGAATAAAATTATTTGTTTCCTTTTTGCCCTGTTTTGTATCAAAAAGGAACCATAGGATTAAACATAATATTGCACAGGGACAAAGCAATTTATTTATGTTTAAAAATATTTATTCATTCAGCTGTTGTGTTTTGAAATATCTTAGTCTGATAAAATAAATTTACAACTTAATGAGTCATTCTGAGCACTGTAGAAAACTGATTGTTCAAGTTGGACCAAAGACCCAATAAGACTCCATTTAATTCTTTCCCCCTCTATCATAACAGGTTTTTCCTGTTGTGTTTTTCTTCTGTTCAATAATAAAAGTTAAGGATTTTCCTGACATTGTCATCTTGTTTTTGTTGAACTACTGAGCTTATCTTTAAACATTTGACCCTAACTTTATATATATAACTGCATCTTTTAATGGCAGGAATACAATGATGAGATTAAAAGACCACAGGAGAGAGGACAGGGGACATTTCTGGAAGACAGGGGGTGGAATAGTCATGCAGCAATCATTGTAAATATAGTACATTATATACATTTTTCACCATCAACTTTTAACTCTGAAATCATATTTACACTTTTGTTACAATACTAGAGAACAATTTTTCTTTAAAATCTCCAGCTAATGGCAAATGAAAATTATAGTGAATTCATAGTCCCATGAGGTTCTTAGGCTAAATATTTCAAAAGGAATATGCCACCTTCTATTTCATCAGATTTCAGTTTTTAAAAAGTATTTAATTTTTCTTTTACAAAAGGAAAATCTCAAAGATAAGGAGAAAAGGGGAAAAAATACCCACCACACCACCACACCCTATTCTTATTTATTTCACAAACACAAAGGGCTGACTGATGTAATATGTCAGAAAATTAAGGATCTAGAGATTTGACCCTAACTTTTTGTTAGATGCAAATCACATGGAATTTTAATAACATGTTTGTTTTGTAAGAAATAACGTTGGTTCACACATGCATACTATTCTTCACTTTAATTGAAAATGGTATCACCAATGACAATGGATTATCTTCTTTTCTTTTCCTTTTTTAAAAATCCGACCTGTAAATCTTTTGTACAAATCTCTGAATGGGGTAGCAAGGGTCTGTCTTACTACCCGCTGAGTTTTTAGAGTAAAATTACTACTACATTGTGAATATAATTAACAGCACTGAATTATATATTTGAATGTGGTTCAAGAGGGAAATTTTAGCTTGTATATATGTTAGTAGAATAAAAATAGAAAAAACAAATATAGGACTGTACCAAACAAACAGTGTATCTTAAGCTAAATCACGGACTACAGCTAATAGTACAATTATAAAAATGTGTTTTTATCAATTGCAACAAATGTCCTACACTAATGCAAGTTTTTAATTATGTGGGTGGTATATGGGAACTCTGTATTTCATGCATGATTTTTCTGTAAGCCTACAACTTCTCTAATTAAAAAAAAATTTGTAACCTTCTTTTCTATGACAGAACACAAAATCATAGTGTACAATTTTTAAAACTTTATAGTTGGTTAACAAAGTAAAAGTGATTGCTAAGAGAAGGGGTCTGGAACCAGATATCCAAGATTCAAAACCTGAGACTACCACTTAGGCTATGTGACCTTCAGGAACTTACTTAACCTTTCTGTGCTTTAGTTTTCTTATTTATAACATGAATATTTTAATGATACCCCCATTGTGAGGCTGTTAGGGGGGATTAAAAAATCAATATTTATTAAGTGATTATAACAGTACCTGAAATAAACTGTTACATAAAGGTTTAAATAAGTATTAAATATTCAAATAAGGTGTTATATAATTTTAAAATTAAAATTCACTTTACATATGCTTTTCATAACATCATTTGAAATAATACATTAGTCCAAAATTATAATTATTCATTCAATTCCCTAGGAATATGTATTTCCAATAATTTGATAAGTGACAGTGAAAGAACATATATTAGATAAATATTTGACACATTCACCACTATTGTTTTAGGATTTATTTCTATATGTGGAATTTATGGTAGCAGCGCATGCATTTTTAATGCTACTAATGCTGACTCCCCAATTTAACAATAACAGGTCATGCCAGTTGAACTCCCACTGGTGTTTACAAGAGAATATTTACTCATTCTTATCCACATGTGCCCTAAAACTGGGAATTACCATTTCCTTTTTAACTTTTAATTTTGAAATACTTTTAGGCTCACATAGTCACCCTTATCTCTTATTAGATATATTCTTTGGCATTTTATAGTATTGATTGGATATTAATTCTCCTAACTTGGTGCATATATTAATCTAGTGATAAAAGAACTGTTATTTATTAGAGTCCCCATAACTGACCTAAATGAAGTTCCATGTCCCCAAACCTCAGACAGTGTCTGAATTCACTGAAGGAAACATTGCTCAATTGTATAAAAGCCATTTTTCAGGCAGCAGAGGGGAAACAAAATACAATGGCAGATTGCAATATGTAAGTTATACTAGGCTTATTGCTATTTCATATAAAAAATAACATTCTCCATTGTTATTTTATTTTGCATAGAAGAAACAGTACTCCATTGAATAGAGGTGTATAAAGAATAATAATGAAGTATTCGCGTCATAAAACATTGTGTTTATCACTTAAGGCAGCATCTATTGTGCAGTTCATACCCATTCAATAGCAGCTATATCATCACCACCCCATTATCATCATTATCATTTTAATTATTACAGTGATGGATTTATTACTTTGGGAAATTTTAGATCAGAGAGGTTTTTTGTTTGTTTGTTTTTAAAGTTTGAAGATTGGGGAGAGATTATTGATATTGAATGGGAGGTTAATTGCATCGCCATATTCACTTCCAGACCTTAGATTCAATTATTATAATTACTTTTTAGTTTATATTCAATGAGCTGTTATAGGAGATGAGAGAAATTTTGCATATCCCCTTCTCACCCTTTCTTGCCACTCTTGGAAGGAGTAGCTAGCCTAAAGAGAAATGACAACAGAAGGGACAAGGTATAGGAGAGGAAACAAAGAAATGAGATAATCCGTATACTGGCGAATTGTTTTCTGAGACATCCAGAAATAATTCTGCTTCAAGACAGGAAAAAAAAAGATCATAAATTATTTTGATGTTTTCATTTTCATTTGATTGGTCAGGTATTGTGCTGGACAAAGGTTAAATCATGTGTTTTTATGCTCTTTATTCCCCTTTCTTATTTTTCAACTTCCTCGAGGGTGGTAAGGGTCCCTCTGACTGACTGACTCTGAACCTGTCTACCCTGGACCTCAAGGCACCAATGGAGTCAGTCGTAAACCTCAGTCCCATCTCTCAATCTTCTACTAAGATACAATACCTACTCTGACTGACTCTTGCTAATGCAATACAGGTTTAATATGTTACAATTCCAGGATCACAGAATTTAATTTAATAGGTCTCTTCAAACTTATACTAAACTAAATATCAATTGATGGAAATTCCTAGAATAGATGTGGGATATTAGGTAAGGTTGGAGGCATCTCTTAATGCTAGACATAAAACTATGTATTTATTGGAGGAAAGAAAATAGACTTGGAGTTCATGGCAATTTATTTTAAGAATCAAGCTAAATAAAGCACTTAATGTATCAATGCTTTCCATTTAAGGCAAAAGTTGCTTTAATAAGACAATACCATGAAGGGTCAATGTTGAATCCTTATCAGTCTGACAAGGACTCCATATGCTTTCTGAGTAATGGGAAAATATCTGGATAACATAGGACCCTGACTTTAGTAGAAATCAAGACCTTGTAGCTTATTTTATCTCAAGTGTAGACTCCCTAAAGCCATACTATGCAAAGATGGTAAATCACTTTTAGTACCTCTTGATATAGATAACAGATGTCTATGCTTTATTTATAGGGCCTTTTGAGGGTCTGAGAAGGATAAGATTGTTATACATACTCTCTCATCAATTTTACTGGAATATTGAATTAAGACGAAGTACTTTTCCCTCAATGACATAAAGATCTCCTTTTAAACTAATCATCCCATACTTTATTAGAAAAGTAACAATGTAGGAATGTTCAGCCAATTGCCTAAAGTTATTTCAAAATATAATTTCACCCAAGAACAAAAAAGTGAGGAACGCTTTACTAATGAATAAATATAATAGAACAAAAGATCACCAGACTGAGAATTGTTTAATAAATTATTCCAAAAGAAAAACCCAGGGCAATTAATAGCATAAAGCTCTTTTTTTTTTTTTTTTTTTTTACATTGTAAAAATGAGTTACTCTAATTTTTATGCCATCAGTTGCTCAGTGTAGAAAAAAGAGAAAGAAAATCAAACAGGGTAGTGTTTATAACAAAGCACATATTCAACGGACTAATGAGCTTAAACATTTCAAACAATTAAAGTATATGCTAGGGGAGGGTCTTTCTCTGAAAATATCAAAGGTATTTAGAGTTAGCGCTTTCTAATAGGTAATTATGATTTCTTCACAGTTGGATAAGTTGACAAGTAGGTTGGAAGAGTTAACATAAATCTTTTCCACTGGATAGCACAATTGCATTTAGGTGGGCCCTACCATTTCTGAAATTCCCCTGAAACAATCCAGTCATGAATACATGCCTTAGCAAGTTAATCAAGAGTCAAAGTTTTAGAGAGTTTTTGGAAATGAAACAAGGGTGACTGCCACTAAAATATTTGCTATACCACCATTCCCAAACTGGATACATTTTAGTATATACCTGAGGATTTGTTGTGACTTGCAATGATCACCATCCTCTTTTGATTTTCCTAGTTTTACTGTCAGATGATTTTAATTGTCATGGCTTTTTGTTTTGCTCTGTTTTGTTTCCATAAAAGTTTAAAGACACCTTTCTTTGGCTGCGCAGTAGTATAAGAATTTGTTAAGCATCTTAACTTTAAGAATGTCAGGCCTGCCTTTTATTTAAGTCAATTACTGAAGCAGATGTATAGGAGCTTGACTGGCTACTTCAAATGTCCAAATTCAAATTTCATGCCAAAAAACATAAACCACTATGTCCTATGTCTAGAATTTTAATTTTTAAAAAAACTCAGTGACTGCCTGAAGAATTTGAAACCTACTTGTACCTCTATGTGTACCTCTAGTGTTCTATGTTCCATGTTGCTTTGACAAATTAGAAGGGTATTGAAATTATTTTTAATAAACTACTAAAACTTGCATATTATTTTTTTTTACAAAATTTAAAGGATTAATTGAGCTAAGCAAAACATTATTTAATTGCTTTTTTACATACTAAAACTGTTTTGCTCAACTGCATTTGTGCCATCAGTTTGACATGAAAGGAAGAATAAGACATTTATTAAACATATAGAATTTTATATACTGAAAATGTTGCCAAATATATCACATTATATCTTTTTTATGAAGACCCAGGGGAACAAATTCTTTAAGGTATCAATACCAAGAAAATATGTTCTTCTGGTTTTCTGATGGGTTCTAAAAAGGTTATAAGTAATTATATTTTACTCTTTGCATTGACTGAATAGAAAATTCGAAATTTAGGTTATTGCCTCATTTTTATTTAACATTTCTTTTGGAAAATTTCAAATACATGCAAATTAAATGTATAGTGCTTGCACCCTATATACCCATCCTCAGCTTCAACAAAGTATCCAATTTTTGTTTCATTGAAATCATCTCCCATTCCCCTTACCATATTATCATTAGAGTCGAAGTTATTTTTATGTTAAATTTACATATCTTCTACTGAACAAATCATAACTATCCAATTTTGATACAATCATGTAACTCAGTGCTCTTATCATGGTATAGATCATTTCCATGTCCACAGAAAATCCTCTCACATCTCCTTCCAGGCAATTCCAGTGTGCTTCACTTTTAACTGGTGAATGCATCCTTATAGAATTTAGTTTCATTTACTAGCTTCTTCCTTGTTTTTTTTTTTTGTTTTTTTTTGTTGTTGTTGTTGTTAATTCCTCTTCTCTCAGATAAATTACACTTATTTTACCTTTTCATATCATATGAATTTTGTCAGCCATAATATTGTATGAATTAAAGTAAGTAAATAAATTAAAGAAAAAGGGTATTTTCAATGGGTTATTTCCAAATTGTTATAAATATATGTACCTTTAAATAAATTTTTTTAAAACAACTATAAAAATTTCTACAACAAAAAATGAATATGTAAAAGGAAGGTAGGCACATATTTTATGGGAAAACTGAAGAGCTTATGGAAATACGATGTAAAACTTTTTATTACCTTTGAAATAAATTTAAGCTACTTTATTAAACAGATAAGCCTGATTTAATGGCATTTAGATAAAACTTTATATATTCCAGATATTAAACTGTTATTGGATATATGGTTACCAAATATTTTCTTGCATTCTGTAGATTGTTTATTTACTTTCATGATAAAGTCTTTTGATGCACAAAAGTTTTAAATTTTGGTGAGGCCCCATTTATATATTTTTGTTTTTTGCTTTTTCTTTAGTGTAAAATCTAAGAAACCAGTGACTAATACAAGGTCCTGAAGATGTTTCCCTATATTTTCTTCTAGGAGTTTTATAGTTTTGGTAGTTGTATTTAGGTCTTTGATCCATTTTGAGTAGATTTTTGTATATGGTGTGAGGTAGAGGTTCACCTACATTCTTTGCATACGGAGATCTAGTTTTCCCAGCACCATTTCTTGAAGAGACTATTCTTTCCCCATTGAGTAGACTTGGCAACCTTATCAAAAATCAACTGACCATAGATGTAAAGGTTTATTTTTGAACTCTTAATTTTATTTCATTTGTTTATATGTCTGTCTTTGTGCCAGTACCATGCTGTTTTGATTACTGTGGTTTTGTAATAAGCTTTAAAATTGGCAAGTGTGAAGCCTCTAACTTCATTTTTCTTTTTCAAGATGAGTTAGTTATTTAGGACTCCTTACCCTTCCAAATACATTTGATAATTGGTTTTTCCATTTCTCCATAGAAGGCTGTGTGGATTTTGATTGAGATTGCATTGAATCTGTCAAGCGGGTTGGGTATAATTGACATCATGACAATATTTAGTCTTCCAATCCAGGAACTGGAACGTCAAGTGAGATTTATCCCAGGTATGCAAATGTGGTTCAACATAAGGAAATCAATTAATGCAATATACTACATTAAGAGAGCAAAGGAAATAAACCACACGATCATCTCAATTGACACAGGAAAGGCATTTGACAAAACCTAGTACCCCTTCTTGAAAAAAAAAATAATTAGAAAACTTCCCCCAACAAGATAAAGAGCATATATAAAATCCCACAGCTAAAATCAACTCAATGGTAAAAGACTGAAAGCTTTTTCCTCTAAGATCAGGAACAAGACAAGGATGCCCACTGTTACCACTGTTATTCAACATTGACTGGAAATTCTAGCCAGGACTATTAAGCAAGAAAAATAAAAAGTCATCCAAGCTGGAAAAGAATAGTTAAAACTTTCCCTATTTGCAAATGAAATGATACCATATATAGAAAATCCTGAAATTCACAACAGAACCACTAGAACTAATAAAAAAATTTAGCAGTTTCAGGATACAAGATCAACACACAAAAGTTCGTAATGTTCCTATACACTAGTAATAAACAATTGGAAGAGGAAATCAAGAAAAAATTCTATTTACAATAGCAGTTAAAAGAATCCAATATCTAGGAATTAGTTTAACCAAGGACATAAAGGACTTGTACATGGAAAACCATAAAATATTGCTAAAAGAAGCCAAAGATCTAAATAACTGCTTCATTACTTTTAACAGTTTTTTAAGTAAACTTTTAACTTTATTTCTTTATTAATACTATAATTTTAAGATATGAAGATCAGAATATAAAGTGCTCTTTAAAATGTGGTTGCTTAAAATATTTGCTTACATTGATTAATAATTAAGAAAAGAAAAATGAAAGTAACATATAGTAATTGCTATGTGCCAGGCTCCATTCTAATTGCTTGAAATATAATAACCTCTAAATTCTCAAACAACTTGGTCAGTACATGAAATTAGTATCCCTATTTTATATGAGGAATTTTCCTTATGGAGCTGAGAGTTTAAGCCCTTAATCTCTGGAAGCTTACAGCATGTGTTTGAACCTCAGCACCTACAAGCCACATGATATTAGTTAAGTACTCTTGTTGTCAAAGCTGTGTAACTGTCAAGACCTTTCTCTCCTCTCTCTTTCTCTCTCTCCTTTTCTTCCTCTCCATAAAGCATCTCTTCCTACAGGACTTCTTCTGGTAGCTTGGGCTTCACATGTTCTAGATATGTTCTTCACATGTTAAAGATATCCATATGCCCCACAATACCATCTTTGTCTTTTTTGTCTTCAGTATTTGGCACTGTTACTACCTATTGTTATCTAAATCTCCTTGTTAAAATACATTACTTTAAGATGTCATTTTTTGAAATTTGAACTTTCCGTTTTGATTCTTTGAATAAGTAGTACTTAAAATTTCAATGTTCAGATATCCAAAGGAAATATATTTTATGGTTTCTCTGATGAGTATAGATTCTCTGATGCAATATGCTAAAAAAATAAGCAAGACATTACAGAAATATATTACTTAAAAATTAATTCAATGAACCAGTATGTGTAGATGGCTGAAAAAATAATAATAAAAAGCATAAATAGGTGTTAAAGAAATAACTAATTTAAAATAATAAGAAGAAATTTTCATGGATCTTTCTAATTCACTGAGCATTATTTAGCCCTAATAGTATTCAGGGCTAAACAGTTATCTAGGTTAGGTGTGGCCACTTTAATTTGGGCCTCAAGAAAAGCAAATCAGTGATACCACAGCTCAGGCTTGTAGGAATTGAAAGCTGGACATTAAAGCAGAAGGACAAGCATATGTAGGAGAAAAAAATTGCATATGAAGTATGAGAGAAATATGGGTTTATTATGATGTCACAACATGCCATAAAATACACTTAATGGAAGGTTTGGGTCATTATCCACAGGAAGGAAGAGAAATGTTTCTCTTACTTGTGGCTCATCACTAAGAACTCCCTGGAATGCCCTTCTTTTACTTATTTTCAACATTTTCTTCTTTATCTTCAGAGTCTTTAGGACTTCAGGGTGACTATTATGGGAACGATGAATTTTCTTTTATAGCAATTTAAAACAATATACGACTATCCTCAATTTTTCCTCTGGGTTTACTCACAGAAATTTTCAAGTGACAGTTGCCATGCTTTTTCACACTTTCAACCATACTGATAAAAATGTAAACATCTATTCTCCTCTTGTGTACATTAGTGGAGTGTGGTAAAGGCAAACTCCTCACCCTGCCTCAGGCTTTCCCATCTGAAGATGTTGATTTTTCTTCTGAGCAGTCTGATCTGGCAAATAAAACTCTAAACAGTCTTCTAACAGTAAATCATGTATCCCTAATTTAATCTTATAATTAAGGGGAAAAAAAATCACCTTTCTTTTTCCTTAATTCAAGTACAAATTATATTAGTTTTTTGTTGCTTATATTAAAATTAGCAAAATCAATCCTATTGAAAATTTTATAGGGGTTTCCTTATATAGCCTGAGTGGTAGCACATGACCCTCACCTTGGGATCTACTTCACTATTATCCTCTTCACTTACCTTGTCAATACTCTCAAAAAAAAAAAAAAAATAGTGCAATTTCACCAGATGTTCCCTATTAAAATGCCAATTGTTAGCTGGAAATAAAATTTGAATTTTATAAAAATCTTCCCTAATATTTTAACACAAAAGAGTTTACTTTTTAAGAGTAATAAAACACCTTGTATAGAATAACTCAGGCATAATAGTGAAGATGAGATACATAAAGAAAATAAAATGTAACTGCAATGTCCTCTAATCCATGGATTCAAATGATTTCACATTAATGCGAATGCCCAAATTGTGATGGCTCCAAGCTCCCAAGTGCATGGCTGTAAACCCCAATGTTTCCTTTACCCACAGACCACTAGAGGGTGCCCATGCATGAGTTCAAGCTGGCACTTATTTATCACTGACCTGACATTAGCCACTGAACGGCATCCCTTCACTTCTGCACCTAGCTGACCTTTATCATGTCATTTAGTTAAGTGCCAATGAGGAGAAATTTATTCCTACAGTTCCATTGGGCCATTCAAGATGCAAATTGTTCTGGTGGACTGTCAGACCATGGCACAGAAAGAATGCTTTGTGCCTTTGTTATATACTCAGAGTCAAGAGGAAACTTGCCTGGACTGAAGTTTACATCATTCTTAGCTCATACACAGAGGCATTTTTATCCTCAGAATACTTGTGTGTGGTTAAAATAACTTGGGATTTGGGGAATTCTTGAACTGGCTGTCATGTTCATCTCAGAACCACCTAGGTCCCTCTCTTTTGTCTAGCTTTCCTTTCTTCCTTTATAATGAATTTTCTCTCGCAGCTCCTGTGTTGCTTGTAGAACTCTGGCTTTCATGGGCTGCCAGTCCTCCTTCCATCCCAAGTACCCAGACAAATTTTATGGTTCTGGTCTAGGATTGAAGACATGGTTCAATTGTATTTTTTTCCCTATAGAAGGCTCCATTGAAACATATAAAGCAGTGGATGTGAACTGACACTTGGTTTTGAAAGGAGAAACCTTAGCTAACTTCACATGCCTATCTGAGACCGAACTGGCACCCCATCTCCATAACCACCTAAAAGACTTTAGCGTTGCAGATTTATAGATAAAGAAAATGACATCTAGAGCAGTCAAATAATTATAATTTTTCAATCTTATACATAGTAGCTAAAGACAGAGTTCAATGTAATTCATTGTGTTTGATGCCCCTAGATAGATAAATTTATATGAAGAGTACAAAGTAAAACAAGAACAAGACAAACTTGAGGAGGGATGGAATTTGTGAGATAGTTTTTACAAAAGAACCAGCAATTGATTGAGGTCAGCTTCTTGAAAATGGAGAGAGAAAGCAGCAAATGGTAGAAAAATCTTCCTGATTTCAGAAATTTTTAAAAGATGCCCACTGATATAAATGATATGTTAAAGACACAAAATAGAAATATTTTGTTTCTTTAAAAAATTTACTAGTGAGTGTAGGTACATTGATTGCAGGTAAAATATTCCAAAACATAGGTTTAATTTTGTATTGGTACCTAACCTAAACATTCTTAGGGCCAAAGTCTGGCTTTCATTTTACACATGTCAAAATTCATTTTAAAAAAACAGAATATGCATTCCTGACTGTGTTTGTTTTTGCAGGATCTTAGTATGTTTTATTTCAGTCTTTTTCTTTCACATTTTGTCCTGTAGCTTCTGCTTTCTTAGGGCCTATGTAAAAGTGCTGAATAAGCAAACGTGTTGTCACTGGTACTTAAAAGTATTTCCACAGACCCATTCAAAGGAAAAGGCAAACAGTATGAGATTGTGGTTCCATATCTGTTTTGACAGAGAGGAAGAGATATTCCATTGAAAAAGATGTTTCCACAAGCCTCCTTCCATGTTCCATATCCCACATTTCTGCCAATGTGATGCTATGGGTTGAGAATTGTTGAGGGCAAGGGAGAAGGGATTAAGTGAGCATTTGCTGAAAAGTTCTTTCTTGTATTAGCGGCTACAGTGTAACTTGAGTGAAATAGCTTCTCCACCTCCATAGAATATGAATTTACGTTATCACCTGGAATTGTATTGTCAATTGTAATTGGTAGACAATGTGTTCATGTGTTATGGACTGAAAAATAGCATCAACACGTTTATGGAGGCAAAAAGTCTGATTGTTTTTACTTCATAATCAAACTAACTACATATTATAATTTGATATCCTTTCTTGTTTATGAATCTTTTATTATTCCTAAAGTAAATTATGTTAACTCATGCAATAACTGATTTTAAAATCTACTGAAATACTAAAGAAAGGAAAATAAATGTGTATAAATCTTTATTCAAACATGATTTGCAAAAATACATTTCTAAGTATGACTGTTTAAATATATATATATGTATATGCTAAATATCTATGGACTAATATAAATGCAAGATTGGATACAATTATATGACCATCACCCAGTAAAACATTCAGTGCACAATGTACTTTTGCCTGGATGAGTTAAGACAAATTGTATAATAAAATGAATATACCAAAAATGGGTTTTAAGACAGAAAATAGAAGAACAAAGCAATTTTCTGAGTTATTTAAATGCTTTCAAATAGAAATGTCATTACATACTTGTGTTACACTGCCATATAATTATATGAGCATCACAAGTAATAATGTCTTACTAATAAAAGCAGAAGTAAATGTAAAAAAATTATTTCCCATCTTAAATCTTCATTTTAAGCTCAGGTAAATATACACAAAAAGGATTTGTATTTTATCAAAATTAATTCTAGTCATTAAATCATCAATTATAATGATTCAAAAAAGTTTGTTTCTAATTACATTTTTAAGTCTTCCTTAGTCTCAGGAATATTGTT
Source organism: Tolypeutes matacus (assembly GCA_026826555.1). Classification (NCBI taxonomy): domain Eukaryota; kingdom Metazoa; phylum Chordata; class Mammalia; order Cingulata; family Chlamyphoridae; genus Tolypeutes; species Tolypeutes matacus. Next base: position 2,978,096 of record JAKSZT010053946.1, on the reverse strand, counting down.
TATTAAATGTGAAGTAACAATTCGTTACTTGAAGTTAAATTTATTTAGTTTTTAAAATTATGCTATTTATAAAGAAGGTATTTAACCATAGCTTACATTTTAAATACTTTTATCTACTGTTCTTTAGATATTTGCTGGAATTCCAAGGAATCTGTTCTATAGCTATAAATGCTTTAGGATGTAGAGCCACAAGAGAATATTGTCCCCTCTGTAATGATGAGGAAGAGCCAGATAGTTCACAAAATCATAACTTTATTTGAGTACATTAGGGAGCTGAGGTCACTAGGTAAACAGATGAACTGAATTCCAAAAGGTGACAAAACCATCCAAGTAGGGCATGGAGAAGAGTGTGGAGGGATGGCTGGCAGTTATAAAAGTGAATAAGAATAAAATAACTGATTTTAATAGACTCTTAAAGGCTACTGGCAGGCTAGAGTATCTCTTTAAAATCCTTGGGAGCCTCAGATATACACTGTGCCCATGCCCAACCACCAACTTTTCCATTGATCTCTACAGGGTAATCACAAGAAAGATTGCATATAAGGTAAAGACTTAAGAAAGTCCCCCCACACACACACCTGAGTGAAGCACAGTCAGGAAACTCTACCTGCTTGGTAGAAGGCATCTGGCCCTAGAGAAAATAAAGGGAACCCTCATGGCCCTAGTCCCAAGCAAAGATTCACTGCTATTGGGGAAACAGTAGAAGCAAAAGGCACATTAAAAAAAAAAAAGTCACCTGCTGCTGGGGGACAAGGGGAAAACCTTCCAGCACTCTGCTCCCAAGAAAAGATTGGCTGCTTCCTAGGTACTGGTAGACAAGAAAAGCCATCCACCACTAGGGAAAAGACAAGAAACCTATGTGAAATGAAGACTTTCCACCAAAACAAAGCTGAACATCAGCTCATACCAGAGACAAAGCAAAGCCTGTCTGCCAATGGGAATAAATGTATAAGGGACAGATATGCTGAAAAAATCCCACCCCTGAGACTTAGATTAGAGCAAGAGAACCAACTTCCAACTCCCACCCTGACTATGAGCCTCGTATGAATTAACAAGCAACAGCAATAGACTACTGGAGAAGGACAAGAGTGACAAGAGAGGGTCCTTCCGTGGTGCATTGGTTAAGGGCCTGCCAAAACTTGAGGGTCAGGCAGAGAAGCTAAGATCCCCTAGAACTTGAGGACTCATACCACGTACCGATAATTATAGTAACAGCAAAACCCAAACCCAGTACAACTACTGATTGCATGGGCGTTGACCCCACAAAAAATGGTCTGACTGAAGAAAAGGCATGCCCATTTCTTGTCATATGTACGATTTACCTCTGCTTCTAATGTTCCATTATGTGCAAGATCCAGCATTCAATCAAAAAATATATTATAGACACACAAAACAACAACGAAATGATCCATTTTCTCATAAATATACACAATGGAACAAAAGTGAATTTCAGTAGAGAGGTGAAAACTAAAAAAAGAGAAAAGGAAGTAATTTTAAAAATACCCAAAACTCATAAAATTGGAGATAAAAATTCCTTCAATGAGCTCAAGAGCTCAAGTACAAAAATGAGTAAAACTGAAAATAAATAAATACAAACTATACAAATTGAAACACAGAGAGAAAATAAAAAGTAAAAAGCAGACATAGGCTTTTTATATCTGTAAAACAATTTCAAACAGTCTACAATGGAAGTACCAGAAAGAGCAAAACAAAAGGTAACAGGACAAAAGAAATATTTGAATAGATAATGGCTGAGAATTTTTTAAAGTTAATTAAAAAAAAAAAAAAAACAGATTCAAGAATCTCAGAGAAATTCAGGCAGTAAAGATACAAAGAAAAACACATACAATCTGAATTACGATGAAAAGAGAAAATTTTGACATTATCAAAAGGAAAAAATAAATATTATTTATAGGGAAACAAAGTTAAGGATATCATCAGACATCTCATCAAAAACTAGGTGACATCTTAAAAGTAGTAAAAGAAAATATAGTGTTGTCTTTAAAGAATAAAATAAAAAACTGCTAACCTATAAATGTATACCCCACAAATAAATCTTTCAGAAATAAAGGCAAAATAAAGACTTTTTCAAGAAATAGTAAAAATAGGGAATTTGTTGCTAGCCAATAAGAATTAGAAGAAAAATTAAAGAGCTTTTTCATGCAAAAAGAATATAACATGGAAATTTGGGTCTACATAAAGAGATAAAAAAATCAAGAAACAATAAAAATGTAGGTAAATAAGAAAATATTTTATTTCAATGTCTTTAAAAGATAATTGTATGAAGAAAATATTAATAATATAGAATTTATTAGCAGGTAGTAACAAAATATAAGAAAAATAACACAAAGGATGGGATAGGGAATGGAATAAGTATTGTTACAAATGAGATAAGTTAAAGATGGATATTGTCTTTACTAAAGAAAAGCTTTAAAATAACTAATCAACTAGCAGTGGTGATAAAAAGGAGCCATAAAAAAACTAAATTGGCCTCCAGTTTCGGCACTAACATGATGCGTCTGGAAGTTGTATCTCCTGTCTTTATGATAAGAAAATGCTGGACAAATTGAAATTCAGTGACTTTTCTTGGGCCTATCAGAGAACTGAGTGCTCAGGGCAAACTGCCACCCTAAACCTAGAGAGACAGCTGAATCCATAGAGGTGTAACCAAGATTTTCTTATCTGGAGCAGAAGCCTCTGGAACACATATATTGTAATTTTGAATAACTGCTCATAGCTGAGTGTGGACTGTGTGAGAATGAGAAACTCCTGGGGGCCACAGTCTTAGGGAGAACCCCCACTCTTGTGAGCTTTGTCTCCAGGAGCCTCATTAACTCTTCATGATAATGTGAGAGAGATCCCCTCGTGACTCTGGCAGCTGAAGGGGAAGAGTAATACTTATGAAAAGAGCCCAAAAAATGATCAAGGCAAAAAACGAAAAGATCAAAATCAAATATCAGAAAAGAAAGAGGGGCCTTCTCTATTGTTTCTATAGACATTAAAAATGATAAGGGAATAATATGAATAATTTATGCTAATAAATTTGATAACTTAGGTTAAATGAATAAATTTCTTGAAATAAAAATCTACCAGAGCTCAATGAACAAAGAAATAGAAAAGCTGAGTAGCTCAATATCTATTAAAGCAAGTGAATACATCAAATGAATTTTTTCAGTTTAAAAACATTGTTATGCTTACACCCATCTCAGCAGGATCTCATTGACTGCCACAGTAAATTGTGCCTCATACAGGCAGGTTCCTGAGGGCTCTAGAGATATCTAGACACTATGAGCAGGACAGACAAGCTCAGGAATTTGGCATCCTGTCAGTGGGCCTTCCTTTGAAATTTATGCTCCCCACGGTAACAGAGTTAGACTCACTTATATTTTCCGTACATATGGTTCTTCTACCCCTTTATTTGAACTTATAATTAACACTATACTTGTTAAATATATATCCCAGAGACTTAACTCTGCAGTCTGTTCATATGCCTGTTGAGCCCTGAATCTCATCAGAGTTGCAACACATACTCTCCAGTTCATTGGACTCACCCAGGACAACTAACAAGATGTCTACAACTGCAAGCAAGGTAGTTCCATCCATCTGCCCCATGGGACCTAAACCCCATCTCAATTAGAAACAGAATGGGCATCACCATCCCCAAATCCTCAAGATTAGGGAATGAACAATGGACTAAAGTAGACCTATTTTTATTCTATTATAAACATATATTATTCTAGCAATGGAAGAACTTTTATCATTGCTATAAAGGCAGCAAACACCAAAGGTTCTGAGGGGGCCAAGAGGGAAGAATAGGTGTAACATGAGGGCATTTTGGGGGCATTGGAATTGTCCTGCATGACATTGCAATGATGGATACAGGCCATTATACATTTTCTCATAACCTATAAAATTGTGTGGGGCAGAGTATAAACTATAATGTAAACTATAGTCCACAGGTAATAGCTATGCTTCAATAGGTGTTCATGAGTTATAACAAATGTACCACACTAATGAAAGATGTTGTTAATCTAGGAAAGTGGGGGAGGAGGGGGTTGGGCATATGTAAATCCCCTATGTGTTTTATGTAACATTTATGTAAAATAAAGCTTCTTTAAAAATAAAAAATATTTTTAAAAAAATTTGCCACAAAGAAAACTCCTGTCCCAAATGGCCTTGATGGTGAATTCTACCAAACATTTAAGGGAAAAAAAATTTAAAACACTTCCATGAAATAAAAGTATAGGTAAGACTTTCCAATTCATTTTATGAAGTTAGTATTACGTTGAAATCAAACCAAAGATATTACAAGAAAAGAAAACTAAAGGCCAATATCCTTTACAAACACAGAAACAATATCTTTAGCAAAATATTAATACATTTATACATCACTTGGAAGTGGAGTTTAATCTAGAAATGCAAGGCTAATTCAAGATTCATAAATCAATTGATGCAAATCATAATATTCACAAAATTGGAAAATAAAAAATACATATTATCATATATATAAATTTAGAAAAATCATTCTACAAAATTTAGCAACCATTCAGGAAAAAAATTCTCAGCAAACCTGATATAGGAGAAAATTTCCTCCACTTGATATAAAACCTATAGTTAATTTTATAATCTCATCTTAATTAGGGAAAATCTGAATCCATTCCCCTAGAATCAGGAACAAGCTAATAATGGCTTATCTCATCACTCTTATTCAGCATTTTATTAGAAATCCTAGAAAGTTCAGTAAAGCAAGAAAAGCGAATCAAATTCATGAAGATTGAAGAGGATGAAGTAAAATGCCTTAAATTGCAGAAAACATGATCATATGAGTGGATACTATCAGTCCACAAACTACTAGAAGTAATAAGGGAGTTTACCAGAGGTCAATGTTAATTTACAAACTCAGTTGTATTTTTATGTATTAACAATAAGAAATTAGGATTGAAATTTTAAAATCTCATTTATAATAGCATAAAATTATGATGATTTGGGATAACTTTTGCAAAATATGTGTAAGAACTATATTACAAAACATTGCTGAGTGAAAATTACAAAACTTTGCTGAGAGAAATTAAATGAAGATCTAATTAAATGGAGAGATTTATTATGTTTACAGATTAAAGGGTTCAATATTCAGATGTTAATTACTCTCAGCTGACCTATAGATTTCATGCAATTTCAGTCATACTGCATGATTTCAATTTTGCAACTCATCAAATCAAATTATATTTTTAAAGGTTTTGCATCAGACGTCAGGATAATGGTTACTCTGTGATTATTATAGTGATCAAAATAGGGCACAAGGCAGACCTCCAACTTGCTGATAAAGTTTTATTCTTTGATCTGGTTCTGTTTACAAGAGTGTATTTACTTTTGTAAAAATGCATCAAATGTGAAACTTAAGATTTCTGCATACTTCTCTAAGCACATTATTTTCAAAACAGAACTTTATTTCAAAAATGAAAGAAAATGAAAAAAAAAAAAAGGAATGCAAAAGCAGGGTGGTAATTATCTAATAAGGTGCTTGATTAGCAATAGCAGATTCTGAAACAAAAGTATTAGAGCTGAAGGAAACATTGGGTAACAACTCTTTCATGTCTACTTAATTGGATCTGTGAGAAAAGAGAAACTTGCAGGGTTCAGGGCACTACACTAGCGTACATGCAAACAAAAATCTTGTCTTCCAAATCTGTGATGTTCTTGTTTTCATGGCTATTTTTAAAAGAATATGTGGGAGTGATTAGCACAATAGTACTCCCCCATTCACTACTTGCAATTATTATTATTCTAACTCCAATCATGCCACAGACTCGTGAACTACTTAGATAATCCTTCATATCACTCTTTGCTTTGAGCTGTCTGAGATAATGTTCTTGCTTATGGGGTTTATGTTTCAGAAGCAAGTGGGGAGAAATTTTTAAGACTTAGTCATATGTACAATTTATTTAACCTTCTCCATCTAATTAAGATAGGACTTCAATCTGGGTGTCTACACATGTGGGCAAGGAATAATATCATGCAAAGACTGCCTTAAAGCCCAAATCTATACTGATTTTCAAATCCTCTCCCCATCTTAGGCACAATTATTGCAAATATTTCCTCTGATTATGAAGAAAGTTTTTCATAAATGATATTCTAATTAATTCAGCCCTTATCCTTTGTAATAAACAGACAGTAAGTAAATATCAAAAAGGGAAAATACCATGGAACAATCTTTAAGAGTATTTGAACATGGACTACTTACTTTTCTAGAACAAAATTGTTATAATTCATTTTTAATTGTCTGTAGTAAATATATTTGTCACCATTATTATAATTTAGTCCAGAGAAACATTTTTAAACTACAAAATTAATGTCCTCAGTTTAATTTCTAGGGCATAGAGCTTGCAAATCTGCTTATGCAACTAAGAGTCATTAGCTACAGTAAGAAAGTTATCAAACTAGAAAATTTTCAATTTTGAGGATTTCATTAAAATCAGAAGTAAAATAAATATAGATAACATTTAGTTTTTCTAATGGACATATAGGTCTCCTTTCCTTGTTTATACCCTCTTCCTCAAATAGCACTTCCAAAGTAACCAAAGAGAATGAATACTACTAATAATTATATCAGATTTCAGGGACTGATTGACTAAAGGTGAGTTAACAGAGGAGGCCAAGCCATTCTGTATTCTGATCTTCTCACAAGGAAACATGTGGACGTGAAAATGCTTCTTGACTGGTGACAAGCCTGGAGTGGCACTTGGCAGAGGGGCACATCACCACTATTTGTCATAGGACAATGAGCAATTTATTAAAACCCTCTGTGTCTCAGTTCCTCTTTGTAAAATGAGGATAACAATTAGGTTATTGAAAAGATTGACGGCATTATAAAGTGTGCTAGGTACAGTGCTTGTTAGATAGCAGGTATCCAACATTGGCTATTATTATTACTACCATAAAACTCTTCAGTCCAGTTTATTAAGAGCCCTCTAGTAAGTTATTGGGAATTAACTTAGTGCATAATCAAGTCACTCCTTGATTCCTCATTTATTATTGTTTAAGGGTGTACACAATATATGCCTTGAGACTTTGGTGGGGAGGAGTATAATTGTCCTGGCAGGATCTTGTAGGCAAATATCAATCAGTACCTCAAATAGTTCTAAGTCTCCGAGTGAGGCAGCATGTACAGCAGGGCAATAAAGCTTGAAGACCTGGGCTCTAACAAATTTCTTAGCTATCGCCCTTAGGAAAGTTTCTTAACCTGTCAATATCAACCTGTTCTTTTCCTATAGTTAATGCGTATAAAACAATGCCTCTCTCACAGCGTTGTTGACAGCATTTAGAAGAGACTCTAGAGACTGATAAACACTCACCATTTCACTTATAATCATCAGCAGTATTAGTTTAGCAAAGATTTTGACAACATGCTTTTGTAAAATAAGTAGTTTTTACATTCATATCTATTAAAACTAGAAATAAGAATCTGAAAGAAGAAACATATTCTCCAGAACTTAGAGTTAAGAAAAATGTTGGTGATGCAATAATCCATATAATCTTCACTCTTATGCCAAGTTTAGCTTTGTACCATAGCTGCATTGACACGTCTGTTGGGAGTTCTGCTTAGTGGTTGTAGAAGTTTAGAATAATTTTCAGACTCACTGATACCTGGAGACAATGCCATTCATGCTTGTGGCTTATTTGCAATACTCGGTGGACCTAAGATACACTAATATGTCATGCTGAGGTGCTTTCACACAAAATGACCTAGATGCAGAACAGGCAGCCATAGGATGTCACAGAGATAAGGCACTTTAGAGATTCAACCTGAGTTCTTTACTTCCACAGTGCTATAGGTTTTAATATACAAAGTAGTTATGGTACTTGGCACAAGGTCATCACTCAGTAAATATTTGGTGAATGTTTGAGTGAATGAACAAAGAATGATTTTTTTCAAGATATATTGCAGTTGGGTTTGTGTTCACATTTCCTTTTCAGTTGTCTGAAGAGTGATAAATTTTAGTTACTTCTACATGGCTTTAGGGCTTCTCCTTTATTTGGTGATTTATAACATATAACAACAAATTAATTACCAATAGAATGTGTATAATTAAAGTTCTCTCTTAATGTTTTTGAGACATTTTTCATGTTTGTATTACTTCTGAGCTCAAACTTACTGGTCATTTTGGTTGATGCGTCTTTTAGTAAAACCAAACAAAAATCCTGTACGCATATATTCTCTTTTACCATGACTTCTTGTTCCTAAGGGCCATTTCCTACATGCATGCTTTAATTAGGTTAGTGAAGTTTTTAATTAGACTTTTAGCAATGTTTGAAGAGAGCAGCTGCCAGGATTTTAAGATTCTATTAGACACCTTGGGGCAGTTCCTTCAAATTTATGTGGAATGTAGTTGATTCATTCAAAAACACTGAAATTCTTATTCCATCCCATGTAATGGGTCAGGGGCACAGTTTAGAACAAGGAAAGCTCTGTCTATGCCAGGGTTTCTTAACCAGGGCCCCCCAAGTGCTCCGTGGAAAGATTTTAGGAGGTCCGTGAGCTTGAATTGAAAAAAATCAACTTGATTAGATGTCCAACATGATATGCGTGTTGCCTTGTCAAATACTACACCACAATTTAATGTTCTTAGACAAGATAAACAAGAGTCTTCATGTTGACATGTCTTTAAAAAATAAAATTTAACTTGAACTTTCTTATATTTTTGATGTATTGGATTATTATTTAATGTGTTAAGAAAGAAGCATATATATAGTATGATATCATATGTTTTTTTTTATTTTAGTAACTGTGTTTCAATATATGTAATTGATTTCCTTTGTAATTTTATTTTATACATTTAAAAATATTATCCTTGTGGGGATGCAATGGGACAGGTGTGATATATTTATCAAATAATACACAGTATAATGTGGACTTAGTAGGATTTTTATTTTGATGTAGCATTGGATAACTGCCTGTCAAAAGTTTTGAATGCAGTGCATAACTGCCTGCAAAAAGGTTGGTAAAGATGGTGGAGCTGGTTTTATGATGCATTGGGAAAACTCAAATTTCTAAATGTTTGCTGAAAATAACCATTTGAACAGATGTTGTACCGTGTTAGGCTATCACGTATTGAAATTATGGAAAAGTAGTTGTATTAGTCAGCCAAAGGGGTGCTGATGCAAAGTACCAGAAATCTGTTGGCTTTTATAAAGGGCATTTATTTGGGGTAAAAGCTTACAGTTACAAGGCCCTAAAAAGTCCAACTCAAAGCACCATAAGAGATACTGTCTCACCAAGGTCTGTTGCCAGGTGTTGACTCAATATGGTTGCTGATCTCTGCTAGGGTTCAGCCTTCCTCTTCCTCTTAAGGTTCCATGGCCCAGCTTCTTTCCGACCTCAGCTGTAGGTTGGAGGGCTCGTTTCTTCCTGGGCCTTCTCAGCTGCTCCCGGCTCTGGTCTTTTCAGCTGCAAACTATCAGGCGAAGGGCTCAGCTCTCTCCAGGACCCCAGGATCAAAACTGTCAAAGTTCTCGTCTCTCTTCTTCCGTGTATCTTCTTCTGTGAGTCTTCTTGAGTGAGTGTCCATTTATATAGCCCACCAAGGGGGCAGGGACTCAACCCTGAGTCATGCCCTACTGACGTGGCCAAATCAATACCCTAATCTTGATTTAATCAAGTAAACATAAAGCCTTTGAATTTAATGCAATCAAAGGGTATCACGCCAGGAGCAGACCAGTTTACAAATATAATCAATATCTTTTTTTGAAATTCATAAATAATATCAAACTGCTACAGTTGCAAAATGTAATTTTGAATAATCCTAAAATTTGATTTAAAGACATGGCGATGTTGAGTGTCATAAAACCATCTGACGCTACATTCTGAGAAGGGGTCCGTGTTTTTCACCTGACTGGCAAAGGGGGTCCATGGAACAAAAAAGGTTAAGAACCCCTGGTCTATGCCCTGGTGTTGCTTATCAGAGTCCTCAGTCTCTTCCTATTCTCTTGCTCAGAGCTCTGTTTCCTAACCAACTCGGATATTTGAATTCTTTGCCACAGCACATATATTTCTTCTATACCTTTTAAGACTTTTTTGGGTTGGTACTACTGGAAACAAATCCTAGGTAAAACTTTTAAACACGAGGCTCACATAAACTTTGGAAATAAACTCACTCAGATTTCAAGAACAGCTGGAACCACAAACGAGAAACGAGGAAATTCTCATTTTCTCTTTTCTGTCTTCTGATGAGGGAAATCAGTCTGATCTACTCATGATAAATTTATGCTTCATATTCTAAAAGTTAAAAACTATGGCAAAAACTGTGACTACCTTTCTTTTCAAATATATATGCAAACCTCTTTTCTTATTTATATATATAAACATACACAATGCTTATTGTACTTGTTTTCAAAGTGTAAATTTGAATATATTTTCAAATGTATAATTTGACCTCATTTAATGTTACTCTCCCTGTTTTCAAAGTGTATATTTAAGTTGCTTAAATAATAATATATAAATAATTCATAGTTTATATATTTGTGAGTACTGGGGGCTCCCTTAACTGAAGATTCCAGAACAATTTCTGGAACCATATAGGAAGTGGTGGGTTGATCCTTCGTTATGTCCATGTAGGGAAAAGAAAACATGAAACCGATCTGTGAAGTATTGTCATAGTCAACTTCACATCTTACATTCAGATGTTTTGGTAAATGGCAAAAATCATGTTTTAAACAATCTGAATCTCTACTCTGACTTTTATTACACTCTTTCTCTGCAAATTTTTATCTTTCTATTTTCTTATTGCACACAAGTTCACCTGGAGAAACATATAGCCTCCACAATCTCCAAGTGCTCATGTAGTCCTTGAAGCTATTTGGAAAGACTCTGAACTGAGGTCTTAGTCCTTCTTTATTTATCATTATTTATCTATCTTCATTTTTAAACAATTTTGGGGGGAAAATCCAAAGAAGAAACCTGTTTTAAAGGACATTGCATTAGTTTTTTTTATGTTGCATAACAAATTACCACAAATTTAGCATATTCAAACAATACAAATTTATTATCTCACAGTTTCCTTGATTTAGGAATCAAAGTGTACATTAGCTGGGTCGTCTGAAATCACTCTACTCAACTTCATTCTCTTTTGAAGCTCACATCCTCTTTCAAGTTCATGTGGTAGTTGGCAGAATTCAGTATTTTGTAGCCCTTGTTCTATGACTGGCTGTCAGCCAGGGGCCACTCTTTCCTTGTCACATGGTCCCCTCCATGGACTCTTTAATGCTTCAGATATCTCTTGCTTCTCCTATCTCTGACCTCTAACCCCTGATCTAAAGCTTAGGTCAGGCCACTAAGGTTCTCCCTCTTTTGATTAAATAAAAATCAACTGATTATTGACCTAATTGCAGGAGTGATATTTCATCATATTCTCAGGTTCTGCTCACACTCAAGGGGGACGAAAATCTAGGGTGTGGATACAAGGGCCTGATCTTGGAGGCCATCTTAGAATCCTGCCTACCTCAGACATCTATATCTATCTAAGAAACAGTAATTTAAATCATTTCCTCTTCTTCACACAATTTTAAGATAAACATGATTGGAATAAATTAAATAAAGTTTTAATAAACTTTTAAAAATTGGCTTTTGCTGATTTATTTCCACCCAATATATTCCAACATATTAGCTGTGTTTTAAAAATGCAATCTTTTGTATGGGTTTCAGTACATTGGCTATCTCTGTATTTAACATAGCTTTCTCTCAACTCTTTGTCTACCTGATAGCCACAACACTCAATATTTTCAAAAGTTTTATAATGAAAAATAAGGAAAAGAGGTCAATATTTTAAAAATAGTAAATTACATTTTATAACACTTTACAGTTCCTATTTTATGATTTTAGTTATATACCCATCTTTTCATTTACTTTGCTATAACACAAGGACATTATACACTATTAAAGTTATTTATAAACACAAAATAGCATCATTGAAACATGTATGAATTATTTATTATTTTAGAAATGGGTTTCTAAAACATAGACCATATAGATAAACCTAATAAGCTACATCCATAGTACTCTTATTAGTAGGACTTTTATTAAAAGTTTTACTGTTTCTTTCATCATTGATGTTTAGTTTGAACTTTTATTTTATAAGTTTCTTTTAACCGTTACTATTTAATATGTGAAAGAGATTCAAATCAGCAAGCATATAAGTTCTTGATTATGAACAGTTTTAATAAAACATAAAATGTATTCTTCAAAATATTATATTAAAATGTGATTTCTAAAAATGAAATTACACTGCAATAACTTAACCAAAAGGCATCTTACAATTCTTCCATTGTAAATGAGCTTTTTTCAGCTTAAACCAAATTAAAATATTGATCTGCTCTCCTAACAGGGAAATTTCAGTCAAAGATGAACAATATGACTACAATGGCAATAGACAAAACATACTAAGGTTTTACTCATTTAGGAGAAATAAACACTTTCTTAAAAAAAAAAAACTGGTGTGTATGGTGTTCAGATAAACATAAATGAAATAACTGGAATTAATGTATGTTCAGTACTAACAAGAGGACACGTACGCTCTTCACCAATATACAGGGATTCTTCCTCACATCATTAGATTCTTGCTTAACTTCATCTCAGCAAAAAGGCTTTCTTCCAGAACCCCATCTGAAACTGCACCCACCTCCCACCTGTAGCCTACACCCTGCTGAATTATTTTCATAGCACTTATCACTATTTGACACTATGACATCGCTATTTATTTGTCTTTTATCACTTGAATAGAAACTCATCATACATAATAACTTCCTAAATTCTTTATTCCCTGCACTTGCTAGGCATTCAGTTATACTGGTTGAATGATTCAATGGGAACACTATTGGTTATATACAGATTAAAATTAAGGAAAAGCTGTTGAAATGTGGCATAGTCAAACAGTTTTGAGTGACTCCTCATTGACATCCAATTTTTTCTTTACAAATGGTGGTTGGGAAGTATCCTGTGCATTTTGTGCTTTTTCTTTAAACAATCAAATTTCAATTTAGTTTTTTTTATTATCATAATGATTAATAGTAATTATGATACAGAAACATATAAGTTTTGGTCTCTCCTTCATATTGTTAAGTATCAAGTTCATCGTATTTGATTTGTTTTGAGCAATTTCAATCAAATTAGTTTAATAGTTCCCTATAAGTAGCAAATATAATTTTTAACTATCAAAGAACTGTATATCAAAGTCCTTACAGGGAAAATAACTTTATCTTTAAGATTCTGAAACTCTCAGCTCCTTACCAAGTTTTCCAATGAAATAATATTTTAATGGAAGTTTTTTAATGTAAAATTTCTTAATATATAATATCATTTTGAAGCAAAACAAACTTTTAGATCATATCATCAAATATACCAGGTTATTGAATAAACTAGACTTGCTAGTGTGAAATTATAAAATAAACACTTTTCAACTATATCTTGGCTTTCAACTGTTATTTCTCCCTGCCCCTGGATAAAATCTTAGGTAGATAACATAGCTTTTCAGCCACATTCTGTACTAACAGATTGATTCTTCAGATATAATAAATCCCATTTCAATCTAAACAAAATGTTACTCTCTCACTTGATTTAAAGATTATTTTACTACCTCTGCTTTCATGGGGCACTGTTGTTGGTTCTTCTTAGTAACCCTTATCAGCAACCAGGAGATATTTTATCTGATGTCTCTAACCTGAGGATGATTTATTTAGCTGAGTGCTCATGAAAATCCCTCAGTCTTTGATTTCAAATAGCTCAGGCCATAGTCTCTCTTTTGGAATTACTTGATCTTTCTAGATGGGCTTCTGAAAAGGGTTATCTTCACAACCACTGGAATAAGGATTCCTTAGCCAGGTCTGCTTGGCCCACGGCAATATTCAGGCATTCTTGCCTCACTGATAGTGCAAACCAGCCCTTCCAGCTCTTTTCTGGGATTCCATTTGCTCTAGAATTTTAAAATGAATGTATCAGGTACAAATCTCTGAGTATCCCTCCCAATTCTGAAGACACAGGTCAGGTTCTTCAACTTGCCTTAAAGTGGCCTGCCAAAGATGAATGAGGGAAATGAACAGCATACAACAACTTTCCAATGAAAGTCTTTCTGTCATCCTTTTGCAAATTCTTAACTTCTCCCATAAACCTAGTGGTGGCTTATAACCTAATGGATACAGAATCAATTTTAAGTTTCTTTTATTACAAGTCCTATATAGATGATCTAACACCTTGCTTTAGAATATTATTATACTCAGCACAACGTTCTTAACTTTGGGTCATAAGCGAAGACTTTGAGATAAAAAGGGATTTATTATATCATCCTATTGTAGAATTATGTGCAAAATTCTAAAATCAAACAGAAGAAAATGATTGCTTAGTGCCAAAATCAGGGAAACTGTTGCAAAAAGAAGACATGTATGATTTAAGTAGTAAGGCATGACTACAGTTTGCTAGACAGAGAAGAAAATCAAGGCATTCTAAATGGAGGAAAGAGAATCTCTTACAGCACAGAGGAGATGCCAATTCACTCTATAAGAATAGCATAATACAGATAACAAAACTTGAAAAGGAAGTAAAAAAATAAAGTTCCCTCATGACTATAGAAGGAAATTCCTAACAGATTACAAATTATTAGCAAATCAAATCCAGTGGTATATATTTATATAAAAGATAGTATATCACGTCATATAGGGGGTTATCCCAAAAATACAAGATTGGATTACAATGTAAAATTCAATCAATGTAATTCACTAAGAGTATAGACAAACAACAACCTCTATTGATTAAGACCATAGATGCAGTGAAAGTATTTAGTAAACTTCAAAACTTATTCAAGATTAAAATAAATTCGGAAAATTAGGAATGGAAAGGAACTTCCTCAATGTTATATAGGGTATAGTATATGTAGTTTTATGAAACCTACATTTAACATCATACCTTATGGTGAAAGACACCATTTATTCACCATTTATTTGTGAATAAAGAAGAATATCCACTCATCTCTATTAAAATTTTTATTGGACACCTGAGTTTGTATATTAAGGCAAGAAAAATAAATTAAAGATTAAAGGCTAAATCTCAGATAAAAAGATATATATGATGTTTAAAGATTGGATGACTTATTTTGCTAAGAAGCCAAATTTC
This sequence comes from Tolypeutes matacus, assembly GCA_026826555.1. Classification (NCBI taxonomy): domain Eukaryota; kingdom Metazoa; phylum Chordata; class Mammalia; order Cingulata; family Chlamyphoridae; genus Tolypeutes; species Tolypeutes matacus. The sequence goes on along the minus strand of JAKSZT010053946.1, from coordinate 2,962,942 downwards.
TTATAGATTCAATGCAATCCTAATAGAAATCTCAACAAATATTTTTGTGGAAATGGAGAAACTACTTCTGAAATTTATATGGAAATACAAAGGAACTAGAATATACAAAGTATTCATGAAGAGAGAGAACAAGAAGACTTACAAATACTGATTTCAAGACTTATCCTGTATAAAGCTGCGGTTATCAAGACAATGTGATAATGGCAAAATGATAGATAAGTAGATTAACTGAACCAAGCAAATATACACAGTCATTTGGTTTTTTAAAAAGATTTGAAAATTATTTTATAGGAAAGAATATCCATGATATCCAAGTGGGAAAGAATTTTTATCTTTATTTACTATTCATAAAAATTAGTTTGAAATGTATTATGAACCTAAACTTAAAAACAAATATTTTTAAAAGGAAACATAAGAGAATATATTTGCAACTTGGGGATAGGCAGTTTTTCTTAGCAGGATTCACAAAGCACTAATCATAAACAGAAAAAAATATTAAGTTAGACTTTAATGAAATTAAAAACTTCTTGTCAAAAGATACCATTCAAGAGAGTAAATAAGAAAAACACAGAATAGGAGAAAATAATCATAACCCATATGTCTGCCAATGGACTTGCATTTAAAATACATAAAGAACTCAGATAAATCGACAATAAAATGACAAAATCCCTAATAAATGGGTAAAAGATTAACAGAGACTTCATGAAGAAGATCTACAAATAATAAGTATGAGAAAAACTGTTCAACATCAGTAGCCATCAAAGATATGAAAATTAAAATCAAAATGAGATATCATTACACACTCTCTGAATAACTAAACTTTACAAGACTAACTTCACTGAATATTGGCCAGGTGGTGGAGCAACTCATACTCATACATTATTGGTGAATGTGCAAAGAGTTACAAGTTATTTGGAAAAAGTCCAACCACTTTCTTATAAAATTAAATACACACCTATTTTCTGACTTAATAATTCCTAGGTATTCACCCAAGTGAAATGAAAGCAAATGTCAACAAAAAGGTTTATATAGAATGCTCACAGCAACTTTATTCACAATAGCCAAAATCTGGAAATAGCCCTGGTTTCTATCAAGAGGAGAATGGATAAACAGTATACAATATTAATACAATGAAATATTACTTGACAATTAGAAAGAGCAAACTATTGATACACACAACATGAATGAATCTCAAAAATACTATTCTTAGTAAAATAAAGCTTTTCACAAATGAATATATACTTTGTGATTCCATTTATATGAAGTTCTAAGAAGGCAAAAAAAAAAAAAAAAGCAGAGCAGTAGTCACCTCTGGAAATCTGTAAGGACAGGGCTGGGCGTTGACTGGAGGGGCATGAGGGCACTTTATCAGCTGATAACTTGACAATGTGTGGGTTACACGTTACACATATGTATGTATATTTTGTCAGAACTCATCAAATAGTATTCTTAAGACTTTTGCACTTTTCGCTATGCTAATTTTTTATTTAAAAAAACTAAAAACAAATATCTAATCAATAATTATAAGCATGCTGAAGGGTTTAGGGATAAAGTACACTGATGTCTACCGCTTATTTTTAAATACTTAAAGATAAGATGGATTGACGGATGGGTAGCTAGATGGATATATATGTAATATGAAACAAAACATTAATTGTAAAATCCAAGAATGGTATATGGGTGCTCACTGAGATTTCTTACACTTTTTCTGTGTTTTTAACCTGTCCTCTCTGGGAAAATAGTGATGTTCCATGCTCGGATCAAGTCAGTTCATTTATTTAATCATTTTTACATGATATGGTCCTATGTTATACACTACACTTCTCATATGAGAGGTCCTAAAAATATAAAGGGACAGGAGACATAATGGTTCCTGCCATCAAAGATCATTTATGCAAGAGATGCAGCCTAATAAATAGCAAACTAAAAGATAATGTTTAAGTATTATGGTGGAGGAAGTACAAAGAACTGTGAACACTTGGTAGATGCCTAGCATGGTTAGTTTTAGAGAAAGAACTCTGCCATCATTGTAAAATGATAGATTGAAAGACTTTGCTACCAGGTAAGGAGAAAGTTCATGAAGGTTATTGATGAGAAAAATTGGAGAGGGGCACATTCCAAAATGCAACATTGCACATCCAGGTCCATTTTACCATTGAATTATTCACTGTTGTTTTAAATGATTTGGCAGGGTAGGGAGATATCAGGAAAAATATAGTTCCAGAGAAGATGAAAACAATATTACAGCTATAAAAGCACTTAATAAGATGAGAAAGAAAGGTTGCTTGTGAGCCCTATTTATTGCCTAGTGTTGAGGTTAGCTTGTTGAAAATTCCATGTAACTTAACCTAAAGCTCAAAATCACCACAGTAATCTTCACTATCATTCATGCTAGCCGCCCAAGGTAGTCTTTTTTCTATCTTTTTTTCTGAATGGATCAAATAATTCAGACCACCCCAGTGAAGTCTAATTAGGATGAGCTTTTAAATTTATCTAGGGAAAAATGTGTTCAGACCTAATGAGGCATTGCAAGGAAATAGACCTAGCCGTAAGCAATCTTCGAACAAAGAGAATATTTCAGCAGTCTAATTCAAAGACTGCATTATGTGTGCGTGTATTCAAGAGAGGTATTTTTTTCTCTTCAACTTCTCATCCTAAAACCAAATTTCTCTTGAAAAAAAGAAGTAAAAATGTTAAGATGATGGTTTAAAATTTAATTTTAAGAAAAAGATAGGAAATATTCCTCCATGGAAAGCTACTACCAATGGCATTCTTTAACTCAGAAATAAAATTCCTCAAGAATTACAAAGATCCGATTACATGGTAGAGCAAATTAAAATAACGTTGAAAACAGAAGAAAGAATTCTTAGTACATGTATTTTACATATAGGGGAAAGCTGTTCTGTTTCATTTTTTGGTTGTTCATCTTAGACAAGTTGATGTCTGAAAGAATTATAATTTTTTAGTTGTACTAACAGATTCAGTCTATTTCTGGTAATATTTACTTTTATGAAATACTGATTCATTTGGTAATACCTTAATCATGACCCTGACCCTGGAGAGCAGACCATGGAACAAAGGATGATGGAGATTCATTTATAAACCACCAAGCTCCCAGGTTTGTCCTCAGTGAGGTTACTCTCAGGCACTTAAGTCTCAAACCTACCCTGCTGAAAAAGCTCCAGTTCCTCACAGTAGTGACAGGCTTGCATGGTCACGATGGGTGGATAATCACACAATAAATGAGGGAATCTGAATTCCTAGCCTGGAGAGCTCTG